>JAAAKC020115757.1:0-28811 GCA_010014765.2 Aenictocupidus jacobsonorum | reverse complement strand
CAGGCCGAACCGTCGGAGGCGGTCAAACACCTGGGACAAATGTTTCCTATGTTCTTCTTCCGACGAAGAAGCGACCATGACATCATCGATGTAGCAGAAGCAACCGTCCGAGCCCCGGAGAACCTCGTCCATGAATCGCTGGAATCTTTGACCAGCATTCCGTAGGCCGGACGTCATGAACGGGAACTCAAACAGCCCGAATGGGGTGGTGATAGCTGTCGTCGGGATATCTTCCTCGGCAACTAGGATCTGGTTGAAAACCCGAACAAGGTCCATTGAGGTGAGCATTGTTTTGCCAGAAAGAGCGTGGGTGAAATCCTGCAAGTGTCTAATTGGGTACCGGTCAGGCTCAGTTATATTGTTGAATCCCCTGTAATCTCCACACGGACGCCACTGGTTGTTTGCCTTTGGCGCCAGGTGAAGCGGTGCTGCCCATTTGCTGCTTGAAGGCCGAGCAATACCAAGACGGACGAGTACCTCAAACTCGAGCTTCGCTGCAAGCAGTTTGTCGGGAGCAAGTCGTCGTGGGCGCTGGACTACCGGGGGCCCCGGTCTAGTAACAATGTAATGTACGGTATTGTACCGAACCGGCCTTTGGCTCCCGTCGGGACGTGTAATGTCTTGATACTCATGGAGGAGGTCAGGAAACACTGGGTTGACTGCTGAAAACTGTGCCAACTTGATACTCGATTGCGCACTGCTTACAATCGAACCAACGGTTCGCAGTCGACCACCAACTTGTAGTGCTCAAGGAAGTCCACTCCTAGAATTGGTATTTCAACCTCAGCAACGATGAAGCGCCAGCAAAACTGGCGCCGCAGCCCCAGGTCACACTGGATGGTCTTAGTCCCATACGTCGCGATGCGCGAGCCATTGGCGGCGGCAAGATCGAACCCTGAGTTGCAACGGTTCTCCTTCTGAAGAAATCGACGGGGAATGACACTTACGTCAGCTCCGGTGTCAACTAGGAACTTCCAACCAGTAGTATGGTCGGGAATAAACAAGCGACGGGACGAATTGGGGCACTGGCAGCTAGCGGCCTCTAGTGACCGCCCCTTTCGTGTTCCGACGACCGGCCCGACTCGGGGATAGTAACTCTCTGATTGTAGTTGCACGGGGGTCTGCAACGGTCTGCTCTTTCTCCGAACCGGTGATGATAAAAGCACTTACCATTCGCTCCTCCTGATGAGCGGCCTCTCGGTTGCGAGCGTCGGCGTTGGAAATCACGACTCGACAATGCAGATCGATGGCGGGAGCGGAGAACGAATGAACGGATTTTCCTCACCTGGAGCTCTAATGAGTCCATCCGGTTCATTAGCTTCATAGTCTCCTGTAGATCCCCAGCTTGATCAGAGTATTGCGAGCGTGACGTGACGGCGGCGGCACTCGGCCACAGACGCTGCGACTCCACTACGCAATCCGCAACCTGGTTCAACCTTTCCAGGGGATCGCTCATGAATGGCGCTAGGCTTCTTTGCAAGTATGAAGGCAACTTGCTCTGCCATACCGTCTTAATAACATTGTCCGACGCAATTGGGTCAGGAGCCTTTAATCTTCTTGCAAACTCTGAGGGCTTCTGATCACCCAGCTCCTCAGTGATAAAAAGTTCGCGTGTTTTCTGTTCTTGTGACTTAGCGAGGCGGCTGTTCAATTCCTCTTTGAACGCTGTGTACGGTTCAGCAGGTGGATTCAGGAGCAGGTCTGTGACTGCTGAGCGCGACTCATGGTCGAGCGCCCTGTAAGCTGTCCGGAACTTTTCCAACTCACCGGTTACGCCAAAGATCTCGAATTCCATCTCTAGTTCCGGGAACCAAACATTGGGGTGATCGCGAGAGAACGGCGGTAGGTTCAGGGTGGGAACCTTACTAGTTTCAGGTTGCTGCGTGGCTGTCCGGTTTGAGGATGGGGTGCTCATCGCTGATGAGGATGTCTTTAACACCAAGGAATCTGAATCTTCGAGACTTGATAGTAGCGTGTCGCGATCACGTCGGGGTTACCAAAAATTGTGGGTACACAATTTATGAGTCGGTCCACAATTTATAACTTGTACGATTTTATTACTGATAAGTCAGCAGAGATGGGCACCGTCTTCGTGAGGGAATTGTGGAGTCAATCTGCCTCAAAGGCGGTCAGACTCGGACTGCGTTCCCTTACTCACCTCGACCATAAGGAAACTTTTGTCGGCTTCCTACAAATAACTCAAAAGAGTCAGCGGCAAGTTTGGTCGGCTTACTACAAATAACTCAAACGAGTCAGCGGCAAACAAAACAATTAAACCCAGGGCCGGCCTTGCACTAGACATGGCAGGCACCCGTAGTCAAGGTGACCCAAGACCTGCCTCGCGCTACTCGAAGTTGTAGTGGACTTGTGGTGCACCGCCATACTACTATGATTTTTGTGTGATTTTTATTAATAAAGCCGTCTAGTGGATTGACCATTCGAAATTTGTACAAAGTGAGAATTTAGTGGCGAACGTGAGTTGCTGTCGAGGAGATGGGAGCGTCGAGAGTGGAAGTTACCAGGTTATGGTGTTTTGGCGCGCAGCTCCGCGTGGTGGGAATGGCGCGCGGTTGCCCTTGCCGCTGTTATCAGGTGTCAGTTTGGTGGCGGACAAACCGAAGGACGCCACAGCTCATCTAACACTCTTCCTCGAAGGCCGCAACCACGCTCTCCCATCTGCGGTCTTCCGTGTGGCCTTTCTGTGGTTACATCGCTTAGGCCGAGTTCTCCTCGGATCGCTTTCGTCCGTTTCCCGGTCAAGGTCTTGGTTAGTACATCGGCAGTATTCTTTTCACTAGCGACGTACTGAAAACGTAATGTCCCATCAGCTATTTTTTCCCTCAGGAAGTGGTACTTCAAATCCATATGCTTGGTTCGGTCCGACGTCGTCTGGTTCCTACCAAGCGCGATAACTCCCTAGTTGTCCGCATTAATCATCTGTGTGTTCTGGATGAACTCCTCGGCTCCAATCTCCTTAAGAAATCCTTTCATCCATATCGCCTTCTTTGCTACTTCGCAAATTGCCACATACTCGGCCTCCATAGTCGGAAGTGCGGGTAGTCTTTTGCTTTCTGCTTGCCTAGCTTACTGTTCCTCCTCCAAACAGTAGTACGTAACAGCTGAAGGATCTCCTGTCAACTTTGTTGTTTCTCCAGTCGGTGCCGCTGTAAGCAATCAGTTCTCCATCAGTCTTTGTGTACTGGAGTCCCACACTGGCCGTTCTTCGCAGGTATCAAAAGATATGCTTTACTCCAGCTCAATGTTCTTCCGTAGGATTCTCATAGAATTATCCCATATACGTTGTTGCGTAGGCCAGATATGGTCTACTTTACTCCGGGATCTAGAGCTGTCACTGCTGGCTTCACACTTGTCATGCCATGCCTCTCCAGTAGCATCTGGGCATAACCTTGTTGATCAACGAGTAATGAACTATCTTCTTCCCGTGTCAGGGTAAGGGATAGGATCCTCTTAGCTTCTCCTAAGTTCTTAATCTCGAATTCTAGTGCAATCGCCTCCTTGAATGCTTGAATACGCTGTTCTGTTGGTGCTTTTATCACCATGTCGTTCACGTAGACTCCAACTATGAGTTGCTTATCCTCCGCATAGTATACACATGGATCGGCACATGATCTGAGCATTCCAATCTCCTCGAGATATTCATTCAGATGCGCGTTCCATTCTCTCCTAGATTCCTTTAATCTGTACAGGCTGCATATGAGTAGGCATACTTTGTCACCATCTTGGAATGGTTGTGGCTGTTCCATATACACCGTTTCCTCCAGTCGTCCGTTGAGGTACGCTGCAGTCACATCGATGGTGGGTGGGTGGATGGTGGGCCATCCACCTCCCCTCAACGCTGATTGCAAGTATTGCTCTAACGGACTTCATCTTCATAAACGGTGAAAACGTCTCCTTAAAGTCCACACCTTTCACCTGCGCATATCCACAAGCGACGAGTCTTGCTCTGTACCGCTCAATCTCTCCATGCTCATTGAGCTTTCGCTTGAAGACCCATTTCCTTTTAATGACTCCGTCCTTTAGGTCGAGGAACCAACTCCCAAGTTCCAGTTTGGTTGAGATTTCCCATCTCCTCCTGCATTGACGATAACCACTGGTCTCCATCGGTCGCTGTGAGTGCCTCATCCACAGTCGTTGGGTCTTTTCCCTCTGACTTTGCTACATTGCAGATGTGGCATCCGGGCCTTGCACGCTGCCTCTCTGCGATTCTCAGCGATCGTCTCAATGGTGGCATTTATTGAACGAATCCGTTGATTTTGGCCTGTGCGGCATCCTCCTGATGTGGATCTTGAGCATCATCATCCAGCTCAAAGTTCTCCTGGCCATCTATCACCTCATCGAGATTCACTTCAACGCTCTTCTGTATTTCCAGTAGCTGTGGAGTCCTCAGTGAAGTTGTTGCCTTGAGCGGGAAAAGCTCCTTTAGCATCAATTGGATAACCAATGAATACCCACTCCTTGGCTCTCGGGTCCAATTTATGCTTTACTTACTTCTGTGATTGCTGCCCAGTCTCGACATCCGAACACCCGCACGTGGTCCAAACTTATCTCCTTGTTGGTCCAAAGTTCGATCGGTGTCTTGCCATCGACTGCACTTGAGGGGTTCCGATTTCGAATGTAGCACGCCGTCAACGCTGCATCCGCCCACAAGGTTTTGGTCATACCTGACTGCAACAGCAAACATCTTGTCATGTCCATCCACGTTTGGTTGTAACGTTCAGCAACTCCGCTTTGCTGAGGCGTCTGTTATCTTGGGATGTGAGTATATTCCAAGATATATGTTTGTTATATATATATTTATTATCAGAGGGCGCACCCAGGTCACAATCCGTTAATGTTATATCTATGGTCGCCGCTTACTCTTCTCTCCCCTACCACTCACTCTGCGGTGTCCTCGATTATTACTCC
This sequence comes from Aenictocupidus jacobsonorum, assembly GCA_010014765.2. Lineage (NCBI taxonomy): Eukaryota > Metazoa > Arthropoda > Insecta > Coleoptera > Staphylinidae > Aenictocupidus > Aenictocupidus jacobsonorum. The sequence goes on along the minus strand of JAAAKC020115757.1, from coordinate 23,885 downwards.
TAGCGACATCTAGCGTATACATTATAACACCCGCCTATTAAGCGTTTCACAAAAAACTTATGCTTTACAAACAAAATCATATAGGTAGTCTAATTCTAGAGTTTAACACAACAACTTACTTCTAGGTATGAAAAAAAGATAATACAATTAATTCTATCGTAATCACTATCTTAAACATAATCCTTCAAGTATGTTGGTGCTCTACGCACACGTGATGGTCTGATCCTTTCAGTAGCTTGAGTGTTAACTTTAATGTTTTTCGAATCCGTATTGGGATTTAGTGATCTTGCACTGTAGGCTGAGTAGCTACTAAAGGAACTTTTATATTTTGGTAAGGTGTCAAATGTTCATCTAAAAGAGATTCAAATAAATCTTTATAGACGCAGTCATTTTCGGTATTATTGTTAACCCTTTTAAGGAATCTTTCATTTATGTTTAAGGTTGCACCGTTGAGTGTGACCTTGTATGAACGAGGTTTGTTTAAGTTCTTGATCTTAACCGTGCCAGGTGACCATATGCCTTTATCGTAGACTACTACTTTATCCCCTTCTTCGAAGTTCTCCCGTCTATGAGCTTTTTGATTATAATACTTTTCTTGCGTTTCTTTGGAAGATTGGAGAAAATTGGCAAATTTGGTGATATCATAGCTTGGTTTTAATCTATCCAACCTGATAGGAATCATACCACGGAATCTTCGGCCAGTTAACAATTCTGCTGGACTCGGTAAGTTATTACCCACCGGTGTATTACGGTGTTCCAGTAATGTTAGATAGATGCCTTTATTCTCGTCCATAGATTTCTTAAAAAGATTCTTTACGGTTTGAACTTGTCTTTCTATGAATCCATTTGATTGAGGGTACTTTGGAGAAGAAGTAATGTGTATAATATTCCATAAATTGGTAAAGGCTTTGAATTCCTGAGATACAAATTGTGGACCATTATCCGTATAAAGCTTTAATGGAACGCCATGACTAGCAAACCATAATTTAAGTTTTGCTATTACTGTAGTTGACGTTGTGTCGCAGAGGGCTAACCCAGGTCACAATCCGTTAATGTTATATCTATGGTCGCCGCTTACTCTTGTCTCCCCTACCACTCACTCTGAGGTGTCCTCGATCATTACTTCTGGCGACATCTAGCGTAGACATTATGACAGCGTCCTCGGCGTCCTCGTGTCCTCCACGTAAGCTGTCTCGATGTTCCCCTCTCCGCCAGGAACTCTTCGAACTCCTTGTTGAGGTATTCACGACCGTTGTCGCTGTGCATTACCGTCACCTTCTTGTTGAAGAGATTGTCCACCATTCTGGTGTACTCCTTCAATTTCCCCAATGCATCATTTTTGGCCTTAATTGGGTACACCACAGCATACCGAGTGTGGTCGTCAATGAAGGCAATGGTATATTGAGATCCACCTTTCATAGTCGGTTCGACAGGCCCCAAGACGTCCGTGTGCACCAAGTCTAGTGGCGCTATCGCTCTCGTTGCTCCAGTTGGGAAGGGTTTTCTTTTCATTTTACCCTTGGTACTGACCTCGCACCTCTCGGTCTGCTTTGGTGAACTGGATTCATTTGGAGTTGCGCTGCATTGGTTCAGCTCCCTTGTAGCCTTAATATGGAGGTGACTAAGCCTCAAGCTCTCATCGACGCTCCTCGCCATTATGGCAGCTGGGCTCCTCTCAACCACCTCATAGTTTCCCTCCCTTGCGTGCCTTCAAAATGGTTTGTCCCTTCTCTGTGACAATCGTCTTTCGTTCACCAAATGTCACATGCTACCCCATGTCATCCATTCGTCCAACGGATAGAAGATTCTGCTCGAGTTTTGATGCATGCAGCACATCTTTTAATGTGATGGTCATCGCTTGAAGATTCTCCTCCTGGTCAAACGCCACATTTCCAGTTCTTCTCACCTTGATCTTGGTGCTATCCGCCGTCTCCACTGTGGATTTACTCTCTGAAAGTTCATGAGCTTCTCACGATGAGGAGTCATGTGTTCGGTTGCACCGGTGTCCAAAAGCCACACTTCTTGACCTAGTGAAATCGCAGATCGAATCATCATCGCTTTATGATGGCTCGCGACGCTTGACGCGATGTTCCGATGACTGGTTAGCCTCCTGTTTGCCTTCCTCGTCATTGACACTGGGTGAAGGGCAGTATAATGGCGAACTCCCTTCTTGCTTGCACTCTTCCTCGTCCTTGCGATTTCCGCTTCTGGTATCTGGCTTGGACTTGTCAGATTTGGGTTTATAAGACTTGTTAGCCTCCGTGTTATCAGTTTTCTTCTTTTCCTCACTTAGTAGAGCCTTCACTTGCTCTTCCTCCAGTTCCTGGATCCGGTCTGCTTGTCTCGCTTGTCGTTTCTCCTCGACAATCAGTCTCGCTTTCACCTTGACTGTGGTGATGGAATCCTCCTCCTGCTTGAGGCTCAGAATTAACTGTTTGTACGTCTCTGGCAGTCCCATCAGCATCGCGAGTGCCACCTCCCGGTCCTCCAGGTTGTAGTTCATGGATTTCAATTTTCGATGCAAACCCATGAGTCGTGTCAAGTAGCTTCGCATGTCTTCATCCTTCGCCATCTTTATGTTGAAAAAGTAGGCCTTGCTTGGCGTTCATGTTCTCCAACAACTCCCAAGCATCCTTCGCTCTGGTACAGCTTTCGAAGTCGTCCAACAAAATGTCGTCTACCATCAAGTAGAGGAAGGTTACCGCCTTGTCATTTTTCCTCGGATCATCAGCCGTCATATTTTCGTTGAATCCGGGATTCACCGCTTCCCAGCAGTCTTTTTGCACTATCGCTGCTCTCGCACGGATTGACCACGCATAGTAGTTATCACCAGACAGTCTTGGAATTTTAAATTCATCATTGTTCGCCGCCATGTTGATTCAGTAAAATTCTTCACCTGAACCGACTTACTGGGAAATTTTGTGCGACACTGACGCAACCACTGCGCTCGGATGCTCGCAAACAGCTGATTAAACTAATCCACACTGCTTCGCTGCACTCGCGCTCTTTTTTCAGCGTGTGGCGGCCCTCAGCGTGACAGGCGAACGTGCGGCTTGCCGCACAATCACACCAGGAAAGACTTAATTCCAAATACCAAAATACCATTTTCACCACCACCAATTGCTTTTTAGCACAGTCACAAGTGTCCCTGGGCCAATAACCTGTCAGAAAATGACTGGGCAGAGTCTCAATCATTTGAATAAACAGTATTTTATTCAAGCACTAAGTGACAATTGACTCGCACGCGTTACACTTTTTGCTCGCCATGGAAAAATCCCCGTTGCGTTTCTGCGCGCTACCGCTAGATGGCTGTAGCGTGCAGCGCTTGTGGCGGTTCTCATGATCACGGCGTTTCTCACGCCGCGTGGGCAATCGCCATCCCTCATCACTCGTCAACAGCAATCTGTATTTTTGTTTATAACTCTGAGCGAGGGCGATAATCTTTGGTTATCCGTTTATTTATTATTTTTGTAACTTCGAGCGAACGCGATAACCAACGATATATTCTGATTTATTATCTATATCTCCGTGGGAAGGCGATAACGTTTGGCCCTTGTAACCCCGTGGAAAGGCGATAGCGGGCCGAAACCGAACAACGTGGCCCTTGTGACTCGCTGCTATAAAAGCCGGCATAGCAGTCACAAGGGCCCACCTTCAGGAAACAAAATTTTCAATTTTGCTGACGACACTGCAATTCTAACTGCATACAGAAGAATTGTCGATGCAAAACATAATCTCATAAATGCTATCAACTTCCTATGGAAATATTTTCGGCGCTGGAAATTAAAACTAAACGCGAACAAAACAATTATTCTAAATTTCGCCAAAAAACCTGGCTGGGAACGGAAAATACATATACCGATATTAAACGCAAGACTAAATTTCAACCACTCCATAACATAACTCTTGACCGGAAACTATCACTCGTAAATCATTGCAAATCGCGTCGCGCCCTAGCCAGGAACGCGTTCAGGAAACTTTACCCTCTTCTGGCCCCAGACTCAAACATCAATTTAGAAACGCGTTTAACGATCTTCAAGGCTCTCATTTCCCCTATACTAACGTTTGGGCACGAAATTACAATAACCGGTTCAATTGGCGCTCTTCAAATCTTATCGCAATCATATAATAAACTACTAAGGAGCTGCATAGCCGCCCCTTGGTACGTCACAAATAAAGTTATTTTTAGCGACCTCAAAATTAATAATCCACTGAGCACCGCACTGCTGCGACGAGACACGTTAATTGAGAACATAAGGAACCATGATGACCCCCGCATTGGCAACATTCCAGCTCTATTGGAGATGGAATAACCATTCAAGCTTACAAACTTAACCAAAAGGCTCTGTCCCTCTCTCTCTCGTACCACAATAAACAATTCCCCTGGCTCCTCAAATGGAAATTTGGATGAAGGATTTGAGTTCCAAAAATCCAAAAAATCAAGAAAGAAGTCCCCTAAAACCAGCGATAGCGAGAAGGACTCTACCATAGTGCAGGAGAACCGATTCCAGTGCCTGCAGGAGCAGACCGCAGAAGAATCCACATCGAACCAGGTTAGTGGTAGTGGTGTTCCCGCGAATGATACCGATTGGGTCCCAATCATTCCTCCCCAATGCACAACTCAAACGAGCGAGACAATGCCAACGGTACCATCTCAGGCCGAACCCCCGCGAGTTAGGCGCCCTCCACCGATCGTTCTTAGAAATAAAACTGCGTATCAAACATTAAAATTCACATGCGAGGTTAACGGGATCGTTTTCGAAAAGGTCAGGGACACGAGGGAAGGGCTCGCGATTCACGTGGAAAACTCGGACGCATTTAGGAAAACCCAGAAAATCCTCAACGAACTTAACCTCCCATCTCATACGTATCAGCTTCATGAGGATAAAGAACTAAAAGTAGTTTTACGGGGCGTGCCGACGCACTTCAATGAAGAAACTTTGAAGAAATCGAAGATGAACTGAGGGCCCGTGATATCCCCTTCCGAAACGTGAAAAGATTAGGCAATCAATTCAAAAAATTCCCTCTAGTTTTGGTTAACCTCGAAAAAACAGAAGAGGGCCAAAAGATCTTTAAAATCGACAACATTCTAAAAGTGAAATGCACAGTGGAAGCCAAAAACAAGTCCACAAACGCAACCCAATGTTACAGATGCCAGTTGTTCGGTTACGTCGCGTACAGATGTACTGCGGAGTACATCTGCGTTAAATGCACAGGAAAGCACCCGTCATTCGAGTGTACGCTTTCCGACAAGTCCAAGTATAAATGCGCAAACTGCGAGGGTAATTATGGAGCCTACTTCCAGGAATGCCCGAAAAATCCCCTTTATATCAAGACAAAACGCCAGCAACAAATTTTAGACAGAAACCAGGTGCAACCAAATCTGTCATACGCAAGTAGAGCGGCAAACAATCAGGAAAATCGCACAAGTCATATAGAAATCAAATCTATTGTGAAGGACGTAATTAAAGGAATGATCCCAGAACTGATTTCAGCTATAAAAGATGGATTATTTAAATAACTCGTTAATTACCTGGAATGCTAACGGTCTTTTGTCGCGTAAAAATGAGCTAGAGTATTTTCTGGATAAGCACAACGTCAATTTCGCCCTAATAAGCGAAACTCATTTAAAGCCACATCAAAATTTTAATATCAAAAATTACGCTGTCATTCGCAAAGACAGAACACTCAAAAAGTGTTCCTTACTTTTATTATGTATAGCAGTTCTAGCTCATAACCTACTATCTGGAATATCTCGTGGTTATTAATTTTTTCAGTTTCACATCTTATCATCATATCACATCTTTTCTATATTTATTAAATCCATGTGATGCTACTTGGATAACCAGATAAGACGCATTTGGAAAATGCTATTTCGGAAATCTTATTTAATTTTTGTATTCCATATTAATATAATTTTCCTTCTTTAGGTACAAATACTACCGAGGGCAAAATCCTATCGCCACCTCCAAATGGTGCCCCCTGGATAACAAAGGGTGAAGGTCTTCGATGTCAGGTGAGGCGACACATCGGTCGAAGATAATTTCGTCGCAACTACGGTAATGTTAAATGAAGCTGAAAAATCAAGGGTGTCCTCCACAGGTGACGCGCGTAGTTCTCGTCCAAAGTGGACTAGAGTCTCCCATTCAAGTGCGGAATGGGCCAAAGAGGCGAGTCACAATTAACATAGGGTCAATGTCTGAAAGAAGTCGCGAGTTAGCAGCAACCCTGAAGGGCCGGCGCATCGATATTGTCTGCGCCCAGGAAACAAAGTGTAATTGTGCACAAGCAAGGGAAATTGAAGAAGGATACAAGTTATACTACAATGGCGAGAAAACTCAAAATGGAGTGGGTATTATAGCCACACCAAAGCTCAAGGGACATTATACTGGCCCTCCACCGCATGTACGACCGGCTGATATCAACAGAAATCAGCTCTGGATCTGTAGCCCTGCGCGTGGTCTCATGTTATGCCCCCCAAATCGGATGTTCAGCCGAAACCAAGGATGAGTTTTGGGCTCAACTGGCAGATAACTTACAATCAATGCGATCTGAAGAACACATGTTAATTGGACGCGATCTAAATGGCCATGTGGCAGCTACAATAGAAGGATACGAAAATTACCATGATGGATATGGATTTGTAATAAGAAATGACGATGGCTGCAGGATTCAGGATTTTGCAGAAGCCTATAACCTCGGTGTGGTAAACACCTTTTTCAAGTAACGTGAATCCCATCTGATCACCTATTCCAGCGGTGGAAGATCAACCCAAATGGATTACTGGTTGACGGACAGAAACAACTTGAAGCTTGTGTCTGTCGCAAAGGTAATCCCTTCTGATAACATCGTCCCACAACATAGGCTATTGATACTCGATATGTATTGGACGTCGACCAATATCGAAACGTGCCCACAAATGGCCCCGCCCATATTAAATGGGGGAAGAACTGAACATAAGCAAAAATTCAAAACTAGACTCGACGAGCTCGACATTGACGTTAGTCCACTAGTGAATTCAACCTGGACGAGTATCACAGAACAAATCCAAAGGATCGCCCATGACGCGCTTGGACAAACCAAACCTAGGACCCACTTAATTGAGAAACAAGTGTGGTGGTGGGATGAAAAATTGCAACAAGCCTTGAAAGAGAAAAAGACCGCATTCAAAAGGTGGTGCCAAACGCTCGCAGGCTAGGACTACATACAATACAAAAACGAACGGCACGCCGGAGGGAGTGAATAAGATCTACAGCCTCGCAAATGCACGCCATCGCTCAACGTAAGACATTGGTCAGATCAAAAGCATAAAGGATGGCGATCATAAGGTCCTCTGAGATCCTTCCGCAATCATAAGGCGTTAGAGTGAATACTTCTTGGGGATCAGTAATCAAGAATTTCCTCACCCGCCAATCATTAGCAAATAACAACAGACAAAATGGAAATGGCAATAAAGAGATGAAGAACAGGAAATCTACCAGCCCAGACAATATTCCCGTTGAAGTCTGGAAACTGCTGGGCCGTCATGGGACGGAACTTCTCGCCGAATTGAACAAAACAATGCATACAGTATTCGTGAACCACGAAAAGGCGTTCGATAGGGTATCTTATGATCTTATATGGCACTCTTTGTGAACACATGGATTTTTAGAAGATTGACACCAGCTCAGTCCGATGCGCAGTGGAAATATCATCACCCTTCCAAATCGGTGTTGGAGTCCACCAGGGTTCGCCTTTATCACCACTTCTATTCATCCTTTGCATGGACACGATAACCGCCGATTTACAGTCTTCTCATCCCTGGTCACTCTTATATGCCGACGCCGTCTTCCTTGCTAATGAAGACAGAGAACAGGTCCAAGTGAACATTCAACTATGGAAGACCCGGTTAGAATAGTATCGCCTACGGCTCAATACAAAGAAAACAGAATACATTGAGAGTGGTCTCTAAAAGAGCTGAAAAAGACGGAGGATTTCAGATACCTTGACCCGATTATTAACCATGATGGAAATAACATCAAGGACGTCCTAACACGAATAAATGCAGCCTGGTTTAACTTGCGCTAAGTCACTGGTGTCCTGTGTGGCCGAAGAATGTCAGGACAAACTCAAGGGGAAAATCTATAAAACGGTAGTACGACCCGTCACAATATATGGCTCTGAATGTTGGTCAGCTTCGAACGTACATGATGGAGATGCGTATGTTCCGATGGAGGGCATTCGGAAACGTCTGGGAGTCGCCCCGATAAGGGAAATGATACTTGAATCACGCTTACGATGGTGTGGACATGTGCTCCGGAGCATCGAGGACTCTGTGATCAAAACAGACATAAGAATGGAACTCATTTGATGGAGATCCCGAGGTCGTCCAAAGAAATGTTGGATGGATAAAATCGCGTCACCAGATGATATTCACGACATCAAAGTGACCTTTGCTAACGAGCGGGCCCTGCAATTCCAGTGGGAATAACGTCAAGATGATGAGTACTGATATATTTATACATTGTTTTACGCTTTTCTTTACCTTCAAATCTTTGTCATTCATTGAATATGCTGTGTCTTGCTTTTGCCCGTCCTTCTGTAATTAATATGTACTGCTTGTCTCTCCATAAATATACGTTTTTTGTGTGTAAGCCCGTTAGTGTTATGTGTAATTCCTCCATGTCTTTGCTTATTTCGGATATTCTTGCACATGTCTTTTTTATCCTCCCAGGATGGATCTGTGTATATGTGGGTGAAAAGATATTCGTCATTTTCGCACCACGTCTGATATTTTCTCAATGCACTGGTATATCCCATTGTTATGTTTTCGTCGGTATTGGTCCCCCTTCCTTATGGGGTCCATGATTTTCCTGACTATGTTCAGTTTTTCTTTCCTTGAGGGGGGCCTAGGCCCCTAGCACCGCGGACTGTTTCCTGTTGTCCTATCTCTGTGGTCACTCATCGTAGTCCCTAATGCCCTCCATGAACTGGAGTAGGTCCTTCTATGAAAAATTGTACTGTTGGTGTACCGTCAATTTTTCACTTCCAAGGAGCACTTTCCTTTTTTGGATGAAAGCATTGGGCACTCTGCCACTACGTGATGGGCTGTTTCCTCGGTTTGCTTGCATTCCCGGCATATGGGACTGGTAGACAAGTCGCATTTGTACGTGTGTTTCCGGAGCTTGCAGTGACCTGTAATTATCCTACAAGGCGCAGGAGTTTTTCTCTCCTACGGTTAAGTTTAAAGTTTTTATCCTTTGATGCTCTTGCAGGCAGGAATAGTTTGGTATTACCGATTCCTGGCTGTCTGTCCCATCTGTTCATGGTTTCAGTAACTGTTAGTTTGTTGATTATTTCTCTTGCGGTCTCAATGGCGATTACGCAAGTAAGCTCAGATCCGATGAGTTTTTGCCACGATCCTTCCTTAACCAGTTTGTCAGCTTTCTAGTTCCCTTTCGTGTTCGAATTCCTCGAGATCCAGACCAATGTTACATCTCGCTTGTCCGACAGGTCATTAAGCTGTTTCGCGCAGTCCGCCACCTGCCTCGAACGGACGTTTGATGAGGTCAGCGCCTTAAAAACTGCTTGTGAGTCAGAGACAATGTGAATTGGTGCAGCATCATTGGATAGCCATTGGATAGCATTGGTAGCCTGCAAGATAACGCGGTCCTACACGCATATAGTAAATATAGACGAGGCGCACTAATTTACAATACAATTAGCATGGATTAAGCCATGTGTTATACACTTATTTGCACGTGTAAAAATTGTATTTTACTGGAAAAAGAGTTGATTACCACAGCTACTCCTTGTTAGCCAGATATTTCAATAAAACAACCACCAACTCTACAAACCTTTGTTGAAAAAGCCCTTGCAGCAACCGTAATTGATTATTTAGGGGTAATTAATTTGTAAGCAAGTCTTTAGGTAGATTAGATGGACAATAAATTTATTCCTAGCAGAACAGCGTATTCCTTACTGAACGAAGAATTACACCGTTTATATAATTGATAGTGATTACAGAACAATAAAACAAAAGATGAGGAAGTGTTTAGCATAGACGTAGCTATACCCCAAAATTCCTCCTGCCTGAAGAAATTGATTCCCATTATATGAATAACTGCTTAATATCAATTATACCCATATATAACTCCTATATAAATACTAAATTCTGCAAAATGTGCACCTGCTCAGCGAACAGCGTTCACAACTAGCAAAATAAAATGTATAATATTACTTTTATAGATAATTTACAATTTATTGCGTAGTTTGTACAAGTGTGATACAGTCTTCAATTTGCGCTGCGAAAGTTTAAAAAACTTGAGTTGAGGGCACCATCAGTGTACACAACAAAGACGCAGGTACGCACTCATTCACACAGAGCAGAATCACATCTTTACCAATTACTAACTACATTTATCCATCACCACTCTCTTTCGCCGGACGCTGCCGATATGAATCAAGGAAACAAACTAATTCGCTAATTCGCAAGAGTATGTTTTCACCATCAACCACAGAGCGCTTCGAAACGATACAACAGAAATCAACAATTGCGCTAATTAAATAAAGCACAACAACTATCCCTGATACACGAACCAAAGACCATTCGCTCAGGCAGCTAGGATATCAGGTTTAGCCGTATCACAAGACCTTTCCTCCCACGATGCGCATTTCAATTCGTTAGTGTGCATTTTGCAACGGTCGGTTACGCAACAAGAATAACAACATAGAAACAGCAAGCGATAAACCGCTAGACTTTTGAATGCGAGTGCGGCCGATCCATTCTGTCTAGCGGCTCGTTTGAGTTTGACCCGTTGCTATAACCACCTGCAAAAGGACAAACACGCTGATAAGGTTGGTAGAAAACGAAATGAAAAGCATATTATTTAATTATTTAATCCAAAGTTAGCGATTCAGGACGGGATCCCCTTCGTAACCAATGCGCTGCTGTAGATGTCGCCGGCTGATTTACTTCGTTAACAATTTTCTTTCACTTCATTCGGCCAGTATTCTTGGCCTCGTCCAGGGTCATTTGCTGATTCTTAAAATCAGTTTCAATCTGCTTTTTCTTAGTTATCTTTGGTGCAGTCCAGTGAGTCTTTCAGTCTACTGATCGGTCTCTCCAAAGAAGTCGGTGACGTAGTCGTCTTTCGTTCATCCTGTAGACGTGACCGAAACATCGCGCTTCTGTATGTATTCGGTAATCAATAGTTGGCTGTCGCATCTGGATAAAATTTCTTCGCTTCACATGCAATCGTGGATCGTTACGCCTATAAGCTGCCTCATGCAGCGCATTTGGAAGACCTCCAGCTTGTTCTCATCTAATTGAACTATTTCATCTCAGAATTGGTAGTGTTAACGTTCGATAGAGACGAATTTTTGTGTTTGTTGATATGTTTCTCCTTTTCCAAATGCACCATTTAAGCGTGGCAAACCACCTAGGAGCAGTGGTGAAGGGGCCGTCTTTGTTATGATGATCTATACCGTTGCTGTCCAAGGGTGACACACCTACAAAACATGCAAAAACAAATACATCTAATTTCAGACGTTGTCAGTGAAGAACTAACCATTTCGGTGTGGAGACTTACTCAAGGAAGCTGCGTTTCGCAGTGTTAATCTCTTCCGAAGCTATGCCGCCTCCTGATGCGCATCCGCTTGCCAAGCAGTCACCCAATTCTCATGTGCTCTCTTCTTCTCCAGAACAGATCTGCATTTTTGAATCAACTTCCTGTAACACTACTTTTCTTGCAGAGAGGCAACTTGTAATGTAATAAGGTGAATTATATAATATTAAATAACGACAAAGCTAGAAACTTTGCAACCTTGCAACTTACTTAAAGTTCGGAATCTGTTCCTGCATAAACTTCATCCTATCTGATGTCATTGTAGTCTCCCCGACCTTCTCATTTCAGAGTTTCATACTTGGCTAATTGACGTTGAAGCTCCACTTCCATCTCTTTAAAGTAACTACTCAAAACTTACAACTTGCTCAAACCCTTGTTATCTGCATCTTGATATTGCTTTTTGAATTGACCTTTCTCCTCAATCAAACTCATCATTTCCCTTTGGAAGTATTTCCTGATAATCTGCTCATGCCACAAGCAGTCCACCAAGCTCTTATTATCCTGCTGCACTTGAAGTACTTTAGCTTTAAGTGTATTCAGATCCACCACATTCTGATTTGCATCTCAATTACTAAGACTCTTCTTTAACAAATTGACGAGCATCGCTCTTCTAGTTGTTTGGTAAGTTGTATAATCATAGCATTACTAGAAGCGTTAATTCTTGCAAACTTTTTCTTTAATTCATTAACTTCCTTCTCCAAGCGTCTTCTCCTCAGCTTTTAGCAAACTGAGCACCATCTTCTCCAACTCTGCCCGTAAATCCACAACCTTCATATTATTAATTTCCAGCTCCAGGTGAAACTCATGATTTTCAGTATCTTTCTCATTCAATTTACCATTTCATCATCTCTGGCACCACAACGCTTTTTGGGTCTTGGCCTGCTCAACCAGGATTTTCCATTCATTTCATCAATGCGCCATCGTTCTCCAATTTTGACCTACAATCTCTACTGCGTCCTTCTATACTTGGTCCAGGTATCGTAGTTTAGATCTCCCAACAGATCTTTTGCCTACTGCTTTTTGCATTGTTATCAGCTTTGTCAGACAGGTATCACTCATGGGTTTGATGTGGCCCATCCATCTTAACCGTCCCAGTTTTATCCATTTTACAACATTTGGGTTGTCATACTGCTCATACAGTTCGATATTGTACCATCTTCTCCATATTCCATCCATGCCATGTGCCTCAGGATTTTCTGCTCAAATGTTGCTAGCTTTTTTTCATCTTCCTGGGTGAGTGTCCACATCTCTGACCCATGAGGCAGGGATGGTCTTATCAGTGTTCGGTAGACCTGGCACTTTGTGGTTTTGGTGACCACAGATGATTTTGCCAAGTGCAACAGGCCATAGTATGCTTTGTTCGCGAGGTGTAATTTGTGCTTGATTTCTGTACTTCTGTCACTATTTCCAGTTCATCCACATTTGTTGTTAAATTTTGCGGTTGATCCCCCTTTGCATTGACAACCATATACTTTGTTTCTGCCATGTTTATTTCTAAACCTATCCTTTGGGTCGTGGTTTTAACAGTTCTGTTCGTTTCTATGATTTGACTATTTGTTCTCGTTATTATTTCAACATCGTCGGTAAACGCTAATGTTTGGAAGCTACAATTGATTATGGTGCCCCTAATATTAGTATTGGCCTCACTCATGACGTATTCAATGGCCAGGTTGAACAGGGTGCAAAATAGTGCATCATCCTGCAATACACCCCTGCTGGTTGCGAACTTGGCTGAGTATAGACCTTGTATTCTAACGCAGCACTGGGCGTTTGTCTGTGTCTCCGTAATTAATGCTACCAATTAAGCTGATATATATGGTATACATCAATGTTGAATTTTCAGCACCATTCCAATAGTATAAAGATTTGGTCTGTAGTTGCCGTTCTTTCGGAACCCAGATTGGTATCCAGTCTTGACACTGGGGCTGATACGGTTTGTTTAAGGTTTATCACTAACTTTCGGCGCACTGAGCGACGCACTTCCAGATTATGGGCTTTGCCCATTTTTTCCAGTCGTGTAGAGGTGATACAGGTGTCAACTATGTCGGCGACTGCGTTCTCACCTCTCACTGACAGTGCGATACCAATCAGGGGCGGATACTCGTTACCTTTTCGCTGATATTTATACTGAGGCCATATAAAGATTCGGAAAACCCATGAAAAATGGTAGGACGTGAGTACTTTGCACACCTAAACAGTTTGAAGGCTCGCTGTGACATGCCACCGTTGACAGGTTATGTTCCGCTTATATATGACTAACGGCTAACACCGATGATTAAAATGAATATGGATTGGGTACCCAGCACAATGCATTTTCAATTTTCAATTATTTTCACCTGTGGTTGTGTGTTAGGGGTGAAATTAGAACATTTTATTATTGGGTCAGGCGTAGTATGTCAACAGCGTTTTTTCTACTGGGCAATTTTTGTAAGCATTAAAAATATTTTATTAAAAATAATTTTGCAAAAATTAGCACTGCTCTGAAGGCATTAGTTCGTAAAATTTAACCTAGTAACTTTGTAATTACCTTTATAGTCTAGATACAAACGAGCCGCGCGGTCCCCAAGAATCATATGTCAATAATGTTAAACTGAAGATCACAGTGGAGTGATGCATCTTAAAATCAGTGCAGCATAAACGTTCAACATTATGATTTGAAGAAGATTAGCCAGCAACAAACACTCAACAATTCAATATTCATCAAAAGAGTTTATGGTGCCCATATGCTGCACAAATGGCCATAACAAAACTATTCGAATTGGAGTTAGAAATTCTTCATCATCAGACTAGACTAGAATAGACTAGAATACTGGTGAGTCTGAGCCCACACTGACTACAACTTCTTTCACAATTTGGACAATTTATTAATAGGAAAACATTCAACTCCACTATATTCAGCAACTCCAGAGAAAATCACTAAACCAAAGTACTTCAATAATTTGTATGCATACCTATGCTTCTACATGCTTATATATTTAATATGTTTTTATAATTTCATTTTAGATTCCAATGGATTGCTGTCTGCTGTGGCATTGTTAAGATATGGGATTAATGTATTCAGTTACATTATGCAGGATCATCAGAAATGCAAATTCTAAGAACAATTTGTAGAACTATTTCAAAGAACTGGACATGTGGCAATATTTAGACTAATTCAGAAATTAGCAATGAGTGCGGAGAGTAAGACATTCATCACTGAGCCCTAAGGGAATCACTGACAAACAACAAACATCACAGAAAAAATGATAAGGAAATGCAAGCAATCTCTTGCTGCATCTCATAAAACTATAGTTTAACTATAGCTTTATAGTAGGATTTTTAGTTTTAGGGTTAAGGGTGATGGAAAGTATAATTGATAGATTCTGTTAGTAACACTTCATAGCACACAAAATACATTATTTCTTTTATTGAGTAGAAATACATTGCAATCATATTTTAGAACTTAGACATTTGGAGAAAAAGCGCTCGGAAAATTCTATTGGATAATAATAGAAACGACGGGATTAGGAGAGTTCAGGAAACAATAATTGACGACATTCTACGCCAGCAGCCAAGATGCTACAGCAAAGAATGATAGGAGACAGAAGACCAAAAATAGCCACACCATGGACCCCCTATGAGCAGAGAGCTAGAGGAAGACTAAAGATGACATGGGAAATGGGCATAACCAAGGCAATGACCGAGAGAAGGCTGGAAGTACACGAAATAAGATTATTCACTTTCAAAAACGTTGAATAAATTCAAAGTCCAAACAATAATTGTGGGAGCCTAGGCCTGGATTCCTTGAACTTTGTATTGCCAGCACTATAATAAGTTGACAGTCAATGTCAATAATAAGTAATGGAAAGGTGGCTATGCTGTTTTAGTGCAATTATAGTCATCCTTATGGTACAGAGATGTGTTATATTAAAACTAAAATGTGGGAGTTTGGCCAATGTGTCATGCCCCGAATTTGCCGGACGACACATTTTATTTCGTCTGAATAGGTAACATAAGTTATTAGTCTCACCAAAAAATGATTATTTATTTTAAAATAACTGAGACTTCTCATGTACGTGTCATTCGCCTTCACAGAACCAATTGTAATTAATTTCGATAAACTGTCAAAACTATAAGTAAGAGACTGGACAGACACTTCTGCGGAATCTATTCGGCGTCGGCTATTCGTTTATGAAAATCAGCTAAAACTCGTAGCGAGGGGGGCCTTTCAAATGGATTGTAGACATTTGCTTTAAATACCAAATATGTAAATTGATTTCACTACATGTGGCGGAACAACAAAGATATCAATACTTGTAAATGAACTGAATAGATCGAAAAGAATATGAAATTACATTATGAAAAGAGACAATTTACATGAGAGACAAACATTCTTTGAGGATAGAAAGTAATTGTGGAAATTTGATATCATGAAAGAGATTGAATAGATAAATATTGAAACACTAAACACAATTGAAAGTAGGCTTAGGACCTAACATCCACACAGACAATATTTATACTAGGGATAATTGGACAATGCGAGCATGCAGCGAAGCATGTTTTTTCATGAATATGTAAGGAACGGAGCGTTGCTCGTAGTCTGCCTTATTCTCATCGAGAATGCCCTATTTCGACGCTTCAAGGCATTCGTAAGCATATTTCTATGGATTTGAAATCCTCAAGGCTAAGCGTATTATGGAGCGTGGTATATATAACGAAGTGCGCAGGACGCTGACTGCGCGACATTGCCAGCTGGAACTGTGCGATCGGCTACAATCGGGAATAAGTAGTGAGAAGTGTACAGAGTCATTTGCTGAATATATACGTAACTGATTTTACTAATACTTAAGTATTCTAATACAAAATTATAACAATTGGAAGAAAATAAAAAAGGTAGCCGAATTTAATGAATTTATATTTATTCTAGAGTTATTCCTTATCACTTTTGTCTGTCTATTGTCACGAGTCTATGTATCCCGTACTTTTAAATTACCCTGTTTACAAATACGATGGTAACCGAACGTCTATCCGACCCCTACTCCTAGTTAAACGCCGCTTCAGCATATCGAGCCACGAAGGAGGGACGCACGGGTAAACTCTGGCGCCGTCGAAACGGCAGTCGGTGGTGTCAGTTTGCTGGGCTGTTGAGGTTGTAGATTGGCTGTAATGGCGATTCACGTCCAACGTGCAATCTTGAGTCCTTGTCGGGTCGGTAGGTGTAAAATATAGAAATGAAAGTAAACACATATACCTAAGCATTCGAATGATAAAATTAATCAAATTCAAATGTGTTTTTCGCTTAATTCTCTGGTCAATCTGTCAGTTGGTTTGGTGATTGTGCGAGCATGTGCCATACCGGTTTGCCGTACTCCAGCTGCGTTACTTCATCGGGCAGCCAACTGAAAAGAATCCGCTACTGGGTGTTTAAGGAAAGTGTATACTATGACGAAAAAAAAAAAAAAACTAAAGGACAAACGAGGTAAATTCCATCTATTTTCTTAACTGATAAGTTCAGTCAGCATGGTGCAGTAAAGGAAAAATGAAATAAATTAAAATTAAAAATATGTACAATTTCGTTTAACAACGAAGAGGGCGAAAATAGTTTAATCCAGATGTGGATTTGTGCTTCTATTATCTGCCTAAGAAGCGCGTGGTGACCATTGTAACTGTTCAAGGTTGCCGTCGAGTGGAGTGCAAACGGGCGAGGCGGTTGTGGCGGGTTATTACCTGCGGACGAGCAATGTGGGGGATGAGGGTGCCGTGGATCCGTTATTCGCGCTCCAGCATACAAAGATTTTATAGGGAATTTAAAAGTGAAGTGTGAGAAAAAGACAATTAAAAATATAAACAACATTTATAGAGAAGTACAAAAGGAAAGTGCAACTAACGGAAAGAAATTACAAGTATTTGTGTCTACTTCCAGAAATAGGATGTAAAAGCGTAATCGTTTTTCCATTCTATCTGCTGCTTTGACGCTTGCAATCAGCCCGCTAAAAATACTACGGCTGGGTGCATAACGAAAATTTATATTGAAGTAAAAAGTGAAGTGATTCGTAAAATTAAGTTTTTGTGGCTGACAATGGGAGGCCACGGTATGGCTGTCACCGATTTGAACAAAGTTTTTTAAATGTGTAGTGCCTAAAACCTGGAGATACCAATTCCGCTTACGCGAGAGAACACGCTTCTCATGTATTCGTCTAAAAAAACTGTGTTAAAAATTTGCCAGCATGTCTTAAGACGTTGCGAATTTGCCACCCAGTCTCTGTAGCGCGGTTGGCCGAGAGGTCTTGGGTTCAAATCCCGGCGTGTTCAGCTAATTCTTTTTTGTGTAATTTTTTTTTCTGCGAGTATTTACTAATATTTTTAAAAATTTCAAAATTATTCGCATTTAATTATGCTACTATTGATTGAATATATAAGTATAAAAATATAGTGTTTAAAAAATTAAATAAGTAATAAATGTAACAATAATATCAATAATAACGCGGATAATTTATATTATTTTGTGTCACTCGTTTCGAAACTTTGCGATATATAAACTTTGTAATATTAATAAGTGGCGTCTGCACCACAACATGCTGGATGATATTTTTAGAGCAATGTAAACATAAATTTATGGCACATCTTGTACATCTAATAAATGCAGCCTTTTTGTACTTACAAGGCGTTCTCAAAATGTCTAGTAAAGCAAGCCTGATAAACATTTTAAACTATCTTTCATCGCAAAATTTTGATGCAAACCATGCATAACAATTAGTGATGAACAATTGAGTGAATTTTAATGCAATCTTCTCTGGATGGTATTTCGCGATTTTGTTGGATCAAATACGAGCAATTTTTAGGAGCGTAAATTTAAAAATGTACTGTGCGTGTCGTCATTTTTACAGTGACGTAAAAACTTGCGTTTGAACGTAAGTATACCGTGTTTAAACATTACTGTGTGTAAAAGTGAGGAAGGGACGGAAGGTCCGAGCCGAATATTGGTATCTCGGTCTGAGCATCTCTGCGATCCGGTTCGAGCGCCGTGTCTGCCTTGCGATAGTGCTCCAGATTCTTGTCCGTTAATTGTTGTTCCGCCAGTGCGATGAAATCTACTCTGACCCCTTTTATGCGTGACAGAGCATCGGCGACGGTGTTCTCGCCGGATACGAGCTGGGTATCCGTCGTGTATTGGCTACTGTAGTCCACGTGACGGAATTGCACGACTGAGCACTTCTTCATTGCGCTGACGAATAGCTTGTATTCGATATAGGCTATAAATGACCTACCTTCCAGCGTATGACGGAAGTTCTTGATAGACGCGTAGGTGTTAGGAGCTCTCCCGCTCTCTCTGCTGGCTTAGCATTAGCATTTCGCATATCAGACTGAATGGTGCGTCTAGTGGACATGCTAGTAAGGTACCCGTAGGCAAGCTCTCCCTACAACGTTGAAAGGCGACCTTACCGTCGCTAATCTATGGTATTTTGCCCTTCTTATTTTCTTGAATAGGCTATTCAACTGCGACTGCTTGGTCAGCAGTGGCGTCTTTCATGTATCGGCGATAGAAATTCGCCATCTTTAGAAATCGTCGTAGGCCCTTCACGTCGCTCGGTAAGGGGAAACTGAGGATTCCCTCTATTTATTTCGGGCGGGCAGGTCCCATAGCGGCTGATCCAGTGTCCGATGAATTGCAGCCCGTCCTTACCGACGTTTGAAAACCAGGGATGGATATTTCCTATGCTCCTCTTTTGAGGAAAACGTAACCAGGATATTGTCTATGTACCAGAAGCAGCAATCTAAGCTCTGGAGAACCTCGTCCGTAAAAAGGTTTACTGTTTCTTAAAGCATTGGCAAGCTCCCAAATTTCTTCAACCAATAATTGTTTAGTGGTACCATTTAAAATATAAAACACATTGTTACTACTCTACTATTAAACGTCAAGTATGATTCACAACTTGCTTCAAATTATGTCTTTCTGGATGCTGATTTATTTCTCATTCTTGCGATCTTGCCGGTATTATCGTTGTAAGCCAATGCTTTTCCAACTAACAAAGATTCGTATGGTACAAGTTGACACAATTCATCAACTGTCAACTGAATTTCATGTTTCCTAGTTATACACGTAATAGAAACATATGTTGGTGCTTCAATAGTTGAAATAAAACTGGGACTATCTTTTGGTTTTGGTGAGCAGAGTGAGAAAATGAAAAGCAACCAATATAAATAATAAATGTATATTCATTTCACACAGCTTATCAAAGTACAAAGTATATGTTATATTGATATCGGTGAATGAAAATTCAATGGTATGTTGAAAATTTGTTATCATCACCTTTGGAGTTAGTACAAAAGTGCATATTTATCAATTTATTTTTTGACTGTTCTGTTGCCCTCCGTATCATTTTTTTGTGTTGGCTTTATTTAGTTCAACATCTGCACCTTGACCATAAATGTTGATTACTGGTTAGTGCACTAAGTGAGTTTCTAATTTTGTTTTCACGAATTGATCCCTGTACTACTGCTGGATCCGGGTAATGACTTTTTATCGTCGAGATTTTGCTCCTGATAAATTGACTAAGATTTAGTTCAAGCATGATTTAGCTAATATGAGTATAAGGTTTTACTTTTTGTCTTTTGATTTGAAACTTGAGGGGTGTGCAGGACCAATTATTTCATAATTTCGAATTTTGAGAGATATTCTAATTTAGCGAGACTGTTTTAAGTCTTGCAAATGTCCACTTTTAATTTTTGACACGCGTTCGCCGGACTCTCTCTGGCATCAAATGTGTATATGCAGCCATTCTGATATCTGCATTGTAGCTAGCACACACTCGTGCTTCCCCACCTAGATGTGAGACTTCGTCATTAAACTCGAAGTCGTTAATCGCTGACACGATGTTTGATTCAGCGCCAAGCAAGACGGTTTCACTACCAGCCATGGCCTCAGTTAACGCCTTCGCTAACTTATAGTACGTGCTGATTGTGTTCAGCCACCTCGACAGATGTTTCAAAAGCGTGTCGTTCATTCTGAAATGGTTTTCTCCGACAACCGTGAACGGTTCGTCACTTATTCCGGCCCCTATAGGCTTGGCTCTGCTGCTCTGTTGGTTTGACTAATCTCCTGTATCCCAACAGATTAACTGGGATAGCCAGCATGTCTTTTCCTAGCGTTGATGCCAGGCGGATACCAACGATCTGGTACCTCACGTTGCCCGTTAAGTGCCTCGTGCCTCATTCTGGCACTTAGGACGCATGGAGCATACTGCATCTCATAGATCGTATGCGTCACCGCGTCAATAATGCCGAAACCTCTATTCTCGTCGATATGAGGCAGAAACAACAAATCTATCATTCCCCGATTCTCTGACTCGATCATTCCAATCTCATTAAGCCATGTGGCAAACGGAACCCGGATAAAGAGGTTAAGGTTCTTGACGGCCTCAACCTTCTTCCGGACTTCCTAGCCCTCTGGTGTTCTTCAGGTAAAACACTCGATAGTTGTACAAAACAATGAAATAATACTCCAACATGGTTTGTGACATGTGTTTTAAATACCCTGTTTTGTAGCATAACATATATCAACAGTTCCTGAAGCACTGACCATCATTCTCGTTGTTCCAATAGGGGTTGAAGGATGAATCCTTCCACCATCTTGAAGCACTATAGTGACATTGGGTCCGCTCCATTCGCTTGAGCGATATGGGCCACTCGGGGTCACCAGTTCAGTGTTTTGTTGTAAGGTTATTAATAAAGCCGTCTAAGCTCCAAAGTGAAAAGCAAAGTGAAAACTTAGTAAGGAATGTGAGTTGATGCGGAGAAGTTGCCCGCACCGCCACAGTACTCTGTGTTCTCCTGCTAGCGATCATCTTTGTCAGAGCGTCGAACAGCTGGGAATCGAATTGTGTTCCTCTGTCTGACGTAATCACCTCTGCCGCTCCGAATCTGGACACTTGGGATTCGAAGAAGGCATCGACGATTGTATCCGCCGTGATGTCCTTGACCGATAAGGCTTCCGGCCATCGTGTGGACCGATCGATCATCGTGAGGCAGTATTTATATCCTCTCGATGGCGGTAGAGGCCTCACGATGCCGATATGGACATGCTGGAATCTGGCTCTTGGCACGACGATGTGGGCAGGTTTTCGGCGTACATGCCTACTGACCTTCGAGCGTTGACACGGGAGGCAGGTGCGCGCCCACCGGGCGATGTCCTTGAGCATGCCGGGCCACACAAATTTGCAGCGGATATCTGTGTGATTCGACCGCTGGGATGGGCGGCGTTGTGCACCACATCAAAAATCGGCTTCCTCAGGCCGGTCGGGATGTACGGGAGTATTACATCCGTGGACACGTCGCAGTAGATGGTCAGCTCCGTGCCCTCCACCCTCAGCCTTTTCAGCTCTAGTGATCCCGGTTTCTGCAACGGCTATGTCCTCGGTAGACGCGATGACGGGCATCTCGACGCTATCTATCTTTGATAGGGTGTCGGCCACGGCGTTCTCTATTCCAGCCGGATGTCGGTGGTGTATTGCCCGATTTGGTCCAGACTGCGTTGCTGCCTCGGGGATGCCTGGCCGGATTTTGTTCGAAGGTGTATGTCAACGGCTTGTGATCCGTGTAGATCACCGTTGCCCTGCCTTCGATCATGTGCCGGAAGAACTTGACCGCCATGAGGATGGCTGTGAGCTCCCGGTCGTACGTGCTGTACCTCGTTTGGGCCGGTGAGAACTTCTTGGAGAAGAACCCGGACGGTTGACGTTGACCGTCGATGACCTGCTCGAGTGCGGCCCCCGCTGCGGTGTCCGAGGTGTCGGTGACGAGGTACAGCTTGGCTCGTCCGGCTGGATGGGACCTGAGTGGTGCTCGACCCAGTTGGTGCTCACAGTCGCAGAAGGCGTTTTCGACCTCCGTGGTCCAGGCAATGGGTCGCTTGTCCTTTTTCTTGGCACCGGCAGTAAGTCCGGGCAACAGCGACTGCGGCTGTGCCGCATGGGGTATGAAACGCCTGTAGAAATTTAACATACTCAGGAACCTCCGAAGCTCCATCACAGTGTTCGGCTTCGGGAAATCCTGTATCGCACAGACGCGGTCATCGAGGGGTTTGATACCTTTGGCCGTCACCTTGTGACCTAGGTATTCCTCCGAAGACTTTCTCCAGACGCTCTTCTCCGTCTTTAGGGTGAGGGCGTGGAGCTTGAGGTGTGCCATTGCCCGGTCCACGTGGTCCCGGTGTTCTCCCCCGGACCAGGAGGCGATCAGAATGTCGTTGACGTAACAGAACACGAAGTCGAGACCCCTGAGTGCCGTATCCATAAACCGCTGGAAAGACTGCGCTGAGTTCCTCAACCCGAACGGCATTACAAGGAACTCGAAGAGGCCGAATGGCGTGATGATGGCAGTCTTCTCTCGATCTTCCTCCGCCATGGGGATATGAAAATAGGCGTGCTCCATGTCCAGTGTCGTAAAGACTTTGCAGTCTCGGAGCTGGCCAGAAAAGTCTTGGAGATTCGGGACCGGATACCTGTCTGGGACGGTGATTTTATTGATCCCCCTGTAGTCTCCACAAATGCGCCAGCTGCCGTCTTTCTTCTTGCGCAAAAGAATGGCGCTGGAGTATGGGCTCTTTGAAGGCTGTAGTATTCCGTCCTTTATCCAGGTTCGTATTTCCTGTTGGGCAGCCTTGTGGCGCTCGGGAGATAGTCGGCGGTCCCCGGGTGACGATGTGATGGCGGACGTGGTGAAAAGGCTCCTACTACTTGGTCCAGGTGGACAATCAGCGGCTTGAATCTGGCGTTATCGGACCTTATACCGTGCATATCAAACGTCGCCTCCACTACGTTGAAATATGTGGCCGGGTTATTCGTCCAGAATGGCGTGGGCAACTTCACGACCTTTAGTATATTGATTTGGGCGTCATCGACGCCGCTCGCCTGGCCATCGTCATCACCGACTGAGTAGTCACACTTCTTAGAGAGGACGCCGTCGTGCCTTCATTGAGCTGGCTTTCTTCTTGATAGGAGTCGCGGTTGCGCCGAGCTTTCTCGTGCCGTTGCCCGGGTCCGAAAATTATGACGCGCGGCGTGCGGAGTTAGCACGCAATCGGGTAGACGGGAAAAAAGAAATAAGTCGTAAGTTACTCACTGATCACGTCGGGGTCACCAGTTTGTGGGTGCGTCGGCGCGACGGTCACGAGAAACGACGTGAACTTGTAACGGATTTATTTCAAGGCGATACTGGTACTTGTATTTTTTTTTGTTGACGAGGAGAGGAAATCTGTTGGGCGTACCTACTACGTGCCTGGAGACCAGGCCGTAATGTACG
>JAAAKC020115427.1:9517-28987 GCA_010014765.2 Aenictocupidus jacobsonorum | reverse complement strand
CATCGCCAAACCGCGGAATAGCGGACCCTCCCAAACACTACATTTCGCAGCGTCCCAGCGGGCGCGCGATTCAGTGGCACCACCTGCCGCCCCGCTGCGCTGCCAATGCTATTCAGTGCGCGCGGCTAAACGTTTGCAAGAACGGCGTAATTACGACTGGCGTTTTCCGAACCGAGGAGGGTTGTTCTTGTGAACGTTTCTCGCTATACTTTTCCGGGGGCGTCTCGCTTTCTTACGGCGACTGTCTGCGCCTGGTTCGATGCCTCTGGCCGGCTGGGGGGCCGAAGAAACGAGGCGCACTCGTTAATTTATATCGATTGAGCCGTTGCGCGCTGAAAAGCGGGCGCACGGAACAGGATACTGCGCCCGATCAACGCGCTAAGCGTGGAAAATGTGAAAATACGAGCGCCGACCGCACGTCTGGCGTGCGTCCAAATCGTTGCACGTTCGAAGTCCGAGGAAGCACTGCGCGATCGAACTCGGGGCGCATTTAAGCGTATCAAAGTTTTGAATATCCATATTTGGTTTAGGTTGGGGGGGGGGGGGGGGCTTGGTCGGGTTGAACAGCAGCAATTATTTACGCTAATCCAGCCACCAGGCGTGGAGCCGAAGTTAATCACATCGTAATTGAAAGGAGAATAAAAAGCAATCGGAATATTGTAACGCCGACGAATGCTAATAAGCTGCGGTTTGGCCGGCGAGGTGTGCTGGTGGTGTGGCGGAAGGGGCTCTTAAAATTGTTGGTATTGCCCGCCGAGTTTGCCGCCGCCACCGCCGACGCTGCCGCGCGGAAACTTTGTTTTCTAAGTGGATTATTACGAGAATCGGAATTCAGTTTGCTTACTAACTGACTTCGCTCCGATTTCATTTGCCACTTTCGTCCGCTTCCGCTCTTCGTGCTTTTGTGCGTTCGCCTCGCTTGCACCTACCTGTCCCCCGCCCCCCACCAAGCACACGCACACCCACCACCTCACCAACCCGGCACGTCGGCAACACTTCGCGATTTTGCGATTTTGAGATTGATTTTACTGAACGACCAGCAGAGGGGCACGAAAAGTTACGCATTATTTATTCGCGCAATAATACGAAACGAAAGGAGTCGCGGACAATGAAAGCGCAATAAATATTAGCTCAAGGGCATAAATTGCAGGAGGGCTAAAGGAAGCAGTGCGTGCGCCGCTGGGCACTTGGCAGCGTTTTGTGCGCGCCGCCGCCCCACCATCGGAAACTTACAAGGCGCCAGACCCGAAAACACGGGACCCCCCCCTCTCTCCCCCTCCCACCCTCATCACGCCCTCATTTGCGACATCAACACCATTCGGTTATTCACGCACGCATTCTTTACCGGCATGGCCGACTGTGAAAATTAAAATCGAATTTTCAATTTCCTGTTGCAGTGGAAGCAGCGCTGGGGCGTCATCACGAAGCTATCTCCAGCAGCAGGTGAGTTCGAGCGCGCGCATCAACGGCCGCATATTATGCGGTAATGCGGCCCGTAATTCGTGTTTGCTCTCCGCGCGGAGCGCCCCGTCGCCGCCGCCGCCGCCACACCGATAAAATGCGTTCAATTGGGGGGTCCGCACGTCGCGCACCATGCGGATCGCTTACAATGAGCTGCAATTCAATGCCCGGTGCGATGCCGGCTGTCTCGTTATTGTCTCGTTATCCTATTCCGTCTGTATTTGCGCTGGCGTTACACAAATTACGGTGTTATATATTGCCCGTGCGGCGTGCGGCGCTGCGGCGCGCGTGGGGCGGTCGTGACGCGCGGTGCCGGATGGCGTGTCATTTGTTAAGCGCGACGCACCGCGCGCTCCGTCCGTGCGCACCTGCAAAGCGGGTACATAAACGTCAATTAGCTGCGCGACTAATTGACGTATGATTATTGCTGGCGCCGCAATCGGCGTCGTGCGATATTCGGCGATAGAGACGTGCGCATGGTGCGAACTAATTGCTTGCATCCTTGAGTCTTTCGGGTGGAGGATGGGAAAAAGTGCGCATAGCTTGAAGTCGCGCCCAGTTTCGAGCGTCGAGGTTGTGGGGCGAGTTGGCGGCGGTGCTGTGGAGGCGGTAGAGTTAACAGTTCAATATACACTCTCTCTCTCTCTCTTTTTATGTCGCTCTGCGAACAGGCAGCGCGCGAAATCGGCGGCGCACGCGGGAGAAAATGTATTTTCCGCCGCGTGGCGCGTCCGGTGCCTTCGATTTTTATTATTTCGCCCGCCGACCGCCGGCCAGACGCGGGCGCGACCATTCGACTGTTTGCCCACGTGCGCGCACGCCACTCAACTCGCCTTTGCAAACTGTCTGCGCGTGGCGCCGCGTTGTGGCGTTTTTCGCTTCGTTTCGTTGCTGTCGAGTTCTTTTTTCGCCGTCAATTGCTTACCGCAAGTCTGGCTGGCGCCGCGCCGCGCTCGCACGCGCCGCACTCACTTACGTGACCATTTTCTCTTCATCTTCCACTTGGAGAGGCGGCGCGGCCGGCACGATGCGAAATCATTTTCCGGTTCTGATAGGGGAAAGCAATAATCCGGCTTTGCTGCGCTGTCGTGGCGCTTGCTGTCGGGCGCGGCGCTCAGCCCGACGTGATATGAAAAGTAACGCGTGGCGCGGAGCGGCAGGGCGGCGGGAACGTGTTTTATTTCCGCGTCTGCCGGCGCAATTATGGTGTCGAGCGCGTAACCGCGCGCGAATATTTTCGCGCGCGCGGCGCGGATTTGCGCGCGGATGTGGAGCATACGTGTGCCGCGATGCGCGGCTGCGCCAAGGACAATAAAATCGAATTTGCCGCCCCAATGAGGCGTTTCTGCCTCGCTGCTTCCGGTTCGGGCTGCGGCGGAGATGCGGAGCCGTCAGGGCGATGCGTTCAGCGCAAACCACTTTAATCGGTTGCGCCGCATTGGGATACGCATGCGATACGATCGTGGCGGGGGCGGCGCGCTCCGTTTTTCGCTTTCTAACGCTCGGCGTGCGCCTGATGAATTTATACAACGCCGGCGGCGAGATCAGAGATCGTAAAGTCGAATTTTATAGACCTGCATTGCTAGTGGCTGCCGGCCCACTCCCCGCGCGGCGGCGGCAGCGGCGGCGGCGGCGGCGGCACGGCGGTACCATTGATATACCGATTCTGTATCTCGTTCCGCGTGCGGCGCAGCCGGGCAGCCAGCCGACGAGGTCCTTCGGCTCTTTGTGGTTGCCCCGCACGCCGTCGACGGCGGCGGCCGTGTGTGCATACACATTTTACCGATGCTGTAGTTGTGTATCTCTTCGAGTCCAGACTCCGCGCCAGCGCGCGATTCATCCCGCTGCGCGGCGGTGTCCGGTTTGTCTCTGTCGTCCGCACGCACCCGCACCACTCCCGCGGCCGCCGCCGCACCACCCCCAACGCCGCCCCGCGCGACCACCGTCGCCGCGCACGTGCACAGCTCCCCTGGTACTGATGGAGTCCGTGCGCGGAAAATGAATGGATTCGCATTAATCTCGGCGCGCTCGACGCTGCGCCGGAGCGGGCGGACGCCAACCGCGGCAACAACGGTGGCGGCAAGAATTTCGAACTCGTCCCGGCGAACAAGCGCTCGTTGGAGGCGTCCGCCACCGTCGAGCACCGGAGTGTGGCGCGCGACTCGCTGCTCACTGCGCATTTCTGAATCGGCAAAGCGTCGCTTTGTGTGGCGCTTCCTTGCAAGTTTTGCTGGATGGACGCATCTCGCGCGACCTCCCTGGTCCACCCGTCCTGTCTCCGAGGTGGGAAGCTGTCTACTTTTTCCCGGTGTTGTGCGTTTGGCAGATTGCAAGCGCATACGTTAGGAGACGCCGTAAATTGTGCGATAGCGATTTGCCTCGCTGCGCGCGCGACAAACGAGTGCAGTATTTCACGATGCGCGCAATATGTCCTTATCCAACGCCTTCTTTGCGGCGCACTGGCGAAGAGATAATGAGGTTCGAAAAATTCGACAAAATTGCAATCGCTCGGATGTCACGAATCGGCCCGAATTCAGCCCTCCAGCGAGCTATGAAACGATCCGAACGCACATCCCATTATCCTTTAAAATATATAAACGTGCCTTCCAGACTTGTGATCCTATAAGGATAATGGCCGGCCTCTCCGCGGCGTCTGTCCTAGCGCGCACGGACGAGCCCCGCCGACGGCGCTCTGTCCTTTTCTACGTCGCGCGCTCGATCACCGCGCGAATTTCGCACCGGCGCCCGGAAAATCTTCGAAAATTTATCAGACGCGCGTTATTTATGCGCCCGTTTGTCATTCATTGCGCGCTCGCGCGGCACACTGCACTAATCCCGGCGATAAGGCGCCTCCGTGGCGTGCAGGTACCTCCGACGCGCGCGGGCGGCGCCTCTCCACCACCAGCCGCCCCCATCAAGGAAAAAATTTCATTAATTCATTCCTTTTCATTAAAACAATGCGCCGAACGTCTTCGTTACGCATTTCTGACGAATGTTCGCAGGCGCTGAGTTTCGCACCGCTCGCGCCGCCCCAGCCGGATCGAAATTAGCACGGCGGCGCAATTTTTTGCGGGCGGCGCGTTTAAATGACATTGAGCCGACGCAGTTAGAAACTTTGTCGAAGGGGATGGTCGGAGATTAATGAAGTGAATGACGCGCAAGGAGCCGCCACCGCGGCGGGATGCTGCTGATCGGCTGTGCGGCAGTGGGAGGGAGGGGGGGAAGCAGCGCGGAGGAGAGAAAAAGTTGGGTAACGTGATTTCCACAAGTTGGCTCCGGCGTAATGTATACATTTTCGCGATGTGAAGCGAGGCGATCGAAAAGCGATCGGGAGTAAATTGTCCGCCGCCGCCGCCCGTGCGCTCAGGCTAACTCGACGCGCGGTCGGCCGGACACATATCTTCCTCAATTAAATCGGCGTTCGTGCCGAAATCGAGTTTGCTCCGGCATGCCCAACCCGTCCCCGTGCCGCATGACGGCGCGACGGCCGACGGGCGCTTGTTTGGCTTCCGGGCCGCGCGCCGCCCCCGCGCCAAGAACGCATCAAAAGTGCGCCGAAATTATGGCTTTGCACAAGATTCTTTGCACGAGGGCGGACGTCAGGCCAAGCACGCACAATGCGATTTATCCGCTCGATGCGATCACTTATTGCATTCCGCAGTGGAGGCGGCTGGCGCGCGCCGAGCCGGCCCTACGCCGGCAATAATCACACGGAATCATGCGCGCACGTAGATGTCACTAAGTGAATCCGCGCTGCCGCGCGTGCCCGTTGTATCGTTGACATGCTTCGGCGATAAATCCACGTGCCTAGCGTGGATGCGTGCGCCGCCGCCGGAAATGAGACCGCCGGCGCGTGCGCACGCGCCATTCTCTGCGGCGGGCGGCGACGCAAAGGAAATGATGACGCGTGGGGCGCGCCGCGCTTCAGTTTCGACAATGCGCTGAAAGAGAAAGCGTCAAAGCGTGCGGCACGGCGGCGGCGGCGCAGCGGGCCGGTTGCCGGGGGGTAGGCGGGCAAGGTGGGACGCGAAGGACATGGCTAACGGGCTGTAATGGCCCGGCGCGCGGCGCGCACACGTCCCAGGACGTATGTTTCACATTCCGACGCATACGAATGCGCGCATTAAGCATTCGCCGCGCCACCGCCTGGTGCGGCCATCGCGCTTCCACCTACCGGCGCGCCTCGTTTGAATTAAATTTATTTGCGCGCGACATTGCGTCCCTTTGCGTCTCGTAATTTAATGCGCCGCTCGGACCGTGGGCGGCCGGCCGGCACTGCGCCGCCGAGCGGCGCGGCGCGCGCCATCTGGCGGCGACTAGCCGGCGCGCGTTGGCCGGGCGCGAAACTTCGCAAGCGCCGCTGGACGCGCGTGGCCCCAGCCGGCGATTGCGGCAAGCGCGCCGCCGGCGAGCTCGCAAGTTCAAAGATGAACTGCCGCAGCGCTGCCGCACAGCACCTGCGCATTGTCGTCCTCCCTCCGGCGGCGCTGCTGTGAATTACCCAATGCAATAGCGCTGATTGAGTTATCCACTTTCGTGTTTGCCTTTGCGCCACGGCGCGCCCCCGTGTGTGTTATTATTTAACGCATTATACGCACATTGCGGAAGCCGCTTATGTTCGCATTACGCGCGCGCGCCAATCGCGTCTGTTCGTTAATTAAATTCGTGTTTATTCTGGCGCCGGCGCGCGCCGCAATGCTGCGCATCCGCGGGCACATCTGTAACGCGTCGCACGCGTCCGGCTGCTTAAAAATTAATTTAAAACTGCGCAGCTGCGCGGTGTAAAGGGGCGGCCGCCGGCGCGCATTGATGCGCATCGATAAATATGAATGGCCGCCGCCTAATTATTTAGCGTTTGCTGGCGTTTGGCCGGCGCGCAAAATTCGGCCGGACGTGAATGCGGCGTACGAGGCAATTTCGTTGTTTAACGGTGCGTGATTACCGTGTTTTTTTTCTCCCCGCTTCAAATATGTTATGTATTTGTCGTTTTCCACCATTTGCAGCGCGGGCTGTTGGCGCGACCGCGCGTTTTTTGCTTGCGCGCGCATTAATTGCATTTACATATTTATTATAAGCGCGGCGCGGGGATAATTAACGAGGCTGCGCGCGAATGACGAGCATAATTAACAGCAAATCGATATCGGCTGGAAAGAATTCGTGCGAAGACGGGACGCCGACTAATGACGGCGCGGCGCGCGGCGCTTTATGCAAATTTCGGGTGCGCGCGGCAACGGCGTCGTCCGTCGGGAGGACAGAATGGAATCTCGGCGTTTGCTGCGCGTCCTGGCGCCCTGCCGCCCCGGCGGCCCGCCCTGCTTCACTATTTCGTCTCGGCGAAGTGCGTCCCGCCCGGTTCTCGAATTAGCACCGTGCGAAATTTGCGTTGCGCCGGCGATTGTGAGTTGGGCGCATAAATAATCGAGCACCGCATTATCATCAATAATCGGGGCACAGCGACTCCGCACTCCACGGCGGGTGTACCTAGGCGGTTGCGCCGATTTCGCCGATATCTTAATTACGCCTGCGCGTTGGCCGTTGCCGCGGCGGCCGTCGAAAGAAAATTCATCAATCACCCACGCACGTGCGATGTGGGCGCTGCGGCCAGGGGACTCTGCATGCGCGCCGCGCGCAAGTGCAACGTGCGCGAACTCCGGCAAAACGCAATATTTCACTTAGGCCCGCCCGTAATTGCATTGCGATCGCGGGCGATGTGTGCTGCGGGCATCAATTAATATCGCGTTACTTTTGCGCGTCGCGGCGGGAAAATGCGGCGGACAAATGCGGTGCATTAACCCGTCGCGCCGGAAAGTTGCGATCGATTCGTTTGGATCAGCGTGCAATTTTTACCGCCGCCTGAAGACGCCCATGCTGCTGGAAAATTTTCTGTACTGGTGGGGCATAACATTTTTACAAACACAGCAGACCATTTTAAGACGACGCGTTTTCATTAACATCAATTACAATTGCATCGTGCTTTTTACCTTTTTCTATCCGAGAAAAATTTTAAGTTTCGAGAGAAATCAATAAAATCACGGCTACAACAAAAGTTACAGCAATTTGAAGTTCAGCATGTCATATTGGAGTGGAAAGTAGTCGTTACAAGTGCCTGCGATTTTGACCTGAAATAAAAAAATTCCTAATTAAAATTTCGCTAAAATATTAAGGCATTGAATAAAGTGGTTATCTGTGAACAAGTGGTGAAAATTTGGTGCTTCTGCTACAAATTTGATTTTTGACGTTTGCGCGTGTTTTTCGAGTTTTGCAGCACTTTGGTGCGGCGGTCTCTTAGGTATTAAGGTAAATAATGCGCTATATACCTTTAGTTGCACCGGGGTAGATTTAAAGATTCGAAGATTGCTAGGTCGCAACGCGAGGGAAGAAGTTGTGGAAAGCAGCGAAAACCCCGCGCGCGCTGAACTGCCGGTTGACGAACGGTGGTGAAGGCGGCGGCTGAGGCATGGCTGGGCTTTGGCTTCGGTCGCAGATGGCCTCTGGGCACTCTATTAAATTTGCGCCCCGGTCACTATAAATATGTCCGGGGAGGCGGTTGCATATAACACTCTCTTGGTGATGGTGGCGATGGCGGCAGCGCGGTGAACCGGAATCCAAACGACGTAGGCGCTCGCGCGCGCGCGAAAAACCCCATTTGGGGTGTCTTGGTATCGCGACTTGGGCGGGAGCGTCATCGCCGGCCTCGTCGTCGCATGGCGGCGAACTTTGCGAAGTTCGGGAAATTTTTCAACCGCATCGATCGGGATCGCGCCGGCGAGGTGGAGGAGGAGCGGCAGGAGAGGCAGGAGAGCAAGGGAGCGGCCGAAAAAGCAAATATCGCAATATAGGACAAAATACCTTCATGTTTCTTTCATTTTCGTTTCTTCTTCTCTGGTGCCCCGGTCGCGCATTCAATTTCCGTTCGTCGGCGGGAAATGCCCCCGCGCACCTACTTAACTCGCACCGGGGGCATCGAGCGCGGTCCATAAATTTCGGCGAGCCGCAGCCGAGAAAAGTGTAAACACAACGGGCGTCTGCGCCATGGAGCGGCGACGGCCACAGGCAGCAAGGAGGGCGTTCAATTGTCTAAACATGTCATCATGCGCCCCGAATGATTTATCACTTAATAACAAGCTCGCGCTTCGCGTAGGAAGCGCCTGAGTAGCCGCAGTTGCCGCAGCGGTAATGTTTTAAGAAGGTGTTGGGAGTGTGGCAACGGCGGCGGGAGGTGGTGTGGGCGAGTGTTGCGGTCTGGCCGCGCGACTGGCGAATTCGATGGGTGGTGGTTGGAGGTGGGGGTGGGGGATATGAATGCATGCGGCATGCACGCCCGGCGTCCATGCACTCCTCCTTGGCGCGCTGGCAAGTTGTACATTTTCATTTAGTCGCCGCCGGCGGCGCGCCGGAGCTCGCCCGGCTCGTTTGTCTGGTCGCAATTCGCGCTGGAAAAACGCGCGATTTATGCGTCCGCAT
Organism: Aenictocupidus jacobsonorum; assembly: GCA_010014765.2. Taxonomy (NCBI): domain Eukaryota; kingdom Metazoa; phylum Arthropoda; class Insecta; order Coleoptera; family Staphylinidae; genus Aenictocupidus; species Aenictocupidus jacobsonorum. The sequence goes on along the minus strand of JAAAKC020115427.1, from coordinate 20,062 downwards.
TTCCATCGCGGGCGAAAAATCGCGCGCGCGCGCCCCCTAGCGCTCGTGAAATGATATACGACTGCTTCGCGTTCGGCGCGCTTCTTCGCCGGTTGCCGGTTGCCGGCCAGCGGCTCCGCCGAGCGGGCAAAGCCGATTTGCGGCACGGCGGCGCGCTTCGATTAAGGTGTTTGTATATGTTTATACACCCCACGGCGGCCGATTGCCTTGGGAGCGGCGCGCGGCAGGACGAGGCCAGGCGAGGACACCGTCGAGCGCCCTGCATTAATTCGGAACGTTGCATCCGCGCTGGGAACTCGCGCATGGGCGTCACGTGCGCCGCGGCCGCTCGTGCCTGCGCTGCCGCCGCGCTATATGATCCCGGTGGCCGCCCCAGCCGCCTCCAAGCCAGGCCACAAGCGCGCCACGCGCGCACAATGTGCGCATTCGCCGACTTTAACAACTTTTTCAATCCTCTCGAGTCGAAAGTTTCATTTCTGCATTTCTGATCGGAGCGCGCGACTTTTCGTGTACGGTATTGCGCCGGCGAGAATTCGAATACGCGTCTGGGGCGGTGGCGGGGGCGGTGGCGGGGGCGGCGGCGGGGGCGGCTAGGTCGTGTGGCGTCGATTATAATATAAATTCGGGAGGCGAACGCGTCGGACGTCGCCAGATGTCTCACGCATCGCCGCGTCGCGGCCGACTATTTGACACTTCTTTCTTACGACGCGACCCTTGCGTTCATGCTATATTCATGTCAAATATCCTCGGCGGGACGCACCGCGCGCGAATATAATCGTATATCACTTACCCGTTGCCCGCCGCGCTGCATCGTTGGCGTGAAATATTCACGCGTATAAATAAGTCCGCCGCAAATTAAACCGCAACACGCCAGCCGCACCACGCCGCCTCCATGCCCACATGATGACGGCCGCAAGGAACAAAAGGTTCGAAAAAGGTTAATGCCGACGAAACGATAAGCGCGTTGAAATCAAATGCCGGCGCGACCGCAGCCGCGCGCGTCCTTAAAAACCCGCGAGGATAAGTGCGCACGTACCGCCGCCACGGCTGGCAACGCACGCCCCGAACAAATACAACCGCCCGCGTTTGAATACAAACGGCCTGATTTAAAAGCCGAAACGCGCCGAAAACGAGCGCGCAACTTAATTACGTGCACACGATGCACGCGATCCACGCGAGTGAACAATGCCGCGCCGCCGCCGAGCTGCCGCAAAGGATGAGGACCGTGCGCCAGCCGCCGGAGCGAGGCACTTATCTCCGGCCGCTCCGGAAATAATTACATCGCCGTGATTAAAGCGCGCGATACGCGCCGCCGCCGCGCGTCCATCCCGCGGCACAGTCGTCGCCTTTTTGCGGCCCAGCGTTCATTTTTTCATTGGCGCCGCCAACGTCGCATCCCCCAAGCGTCACTCTTCAGCGGACGCGCATTGAAATAGATACGAGGTGGATAAATAGCGGTCGTTCGGCGTTAAAATTGTGTTTGCAGCACATGTGCCGCGCGCGCGCCCCACGCTGGGTGGTGGGGGGGGGGGGGCCTCGGGCGAAGCTGCGGCCGGCGCTGCAGCGCGGAGGAAGAATCGATTCCCGCGCGCGAGACACACGAGCAGTTCGTTTTGCGTTCTCGCCCTTTCTTTTTGTGGCGCTCTCGGCCGCTTTTTCGCCGTTGTTAGTACGCTTCCGGCCGAACGGCCTCCCATATCCGGCGCGCATTCGCGCGCTGCTCCCAAAAGTCTTTTATCAACGTCTCGGCGCGCGCCGCCGCAAAAACCTCGCTCGACTTCCGCCATAAACATTAAAGGCGCATCGTTTGCGTATCGGATATAGCGATTTGCCGTTCGTCGCGCGCCACGCGTGGCGCCCTTTTTCCGCCTGCAGTCACTGCCGGCGAATTTAAACCGCATTGGTTTAAATTCGCGCATTTCGATGCTTTCTTTCTTTCTCTCTTCGCGGCGCGACATTCGGCGGCTGCCCGCGCGCATATTAAATAGCGCTTAGCGTCGCCCAGCTTTCCCAAGGCGCCCGAAATCGGACGAAACGAGCCGAAATGAAATTCGCCGTAAAGTTCGCCGCAAACACACATCGCACTCTTCCTTCCGCAGCGCACGGCGCGCTCAGAACACGTAGCGTCAGCGTAATGACTGTATTACGAGACGTAGCGCATCGCCAGGGGGTGCATGCCGGATGTGAAGAAGTGCCCGGCGCCAAACGAAGGGGGGGCGGCGCGGACGGCGCCGGCCGTCCCGCGCACTCCACGTCCGCATGCAGCGCGTCTCGAGTGCACCTTCTTATCTCGATGGCGCGTTTCATAGACCATGCGGCGGATGCGAGCTGCCATCGGAGGTGCGCCCTCATCAGGACACCCTCGTCTTGCTGCACGTCCTGCGCTCGTCACGCCGCCTACCACCGGCACATCGGCGCTGTAACGCTTTCAGTTACAGTAGATTTTACGCCATCCCTGATTGCGCGCACAATTTCGGTGCCCTCAATACCTGCGCTCGCGCGTTTTGGGCGGCTTGTAGCGGCGCGCCTGCTCGCATCTAATATGTGCATGCTAACCTGTCAAAAGTGCGCAAATTGAAACGTCAGGCCGAAGCAGGATGGGCATTGGAGGCCGCGCATCGTAGCCTTATCTCGAGCCGTGCGCGCGCGCATCTCGCGTGTCTCACCGTGTGTCCCGCTTTGGGAACCGGGTGCCTCACGCGCCACTCCGCGCCCGGAGCCCAGGACCGATGTCTGTCCCGAACAATATTTAATGCGGCCTGACAGCAGCATAATGCCTTACAATGTCGACATCACTCGCATCTGTATCCTGTGTCACGCACGCCGGTCGGGCGGGCCTGGTGTGGAAGAACTGCAGCTCGGGCCATCGCCTCAGATCGCTGCACGTACGAAAACCACCTCCTACGGGGCTGGCATTTATCGACGGTCCTCGCATCACGGCGGTGCATTTCGGGTCGCTTCGGAGGAGCCGCCAAAGTACAGCAAATGCGCTTATTGCGAGTGTGGTTGGATGGTATTACACCAAGGCAGTCTTTGTGGCGTGAAACAACCGCCGCGGTGAAATTTCCGAATCACAAAAAAATGCACCTGAAAATGACTACACTTAATAGAGGATTAAATCATCTTTAGGGCACAGAGTAGTGTAAGTGGTTAAGTCGCTGCTTGCCACGCAGGAGACCACGCAGGAGACCACGCAGTTCGCTCCCCGGTTGCAGGATTCACATTCTGCACTTTCTAAGATCTCTACTAGCCCTAGGTAGTTGCACGAACATCGGTAACTATCACTAAGTGAAGACTTCTTCACCCCTGCAGCGACACAGAATTACAGAATTATTAAGGGTGTTGAGGCGCAGGACCAGCAAACCGCCACTTATAAAAAACAATTCACCTTATAAAGACTAGTAAGCGAAATGGAAAGGAGTGGATTTCACTAACGGAAGGCGTCGGAGACACCACAAAACCGTAAAGAAAATCATCTATTCTTGATGTGAAATTCTCAGTGTTTGAAGGTGACTAACATTTTCAAACATAAGACTTTAAGAGAATTACAACTGCATTGTGCCTGTTGCCCTACCAAAATTTTAAACGTCAATTTCGAGAGAAATTAATTCTTCATTAGAAGAAGAAAGAGAAAATTACGTCTACAGCAAAAGTTATAGCATGTTTGAAGTTTACCATGTTTTGCGGTCTAAAGTGGTCGTTAAAAATTGTTCGATGGGATCCCAAAAAACTAATTTCCCCGTCAAAATAGCGGTGAAGTATTCGTCGTATTATATGAAGTGGTTTTCCATAAACAAGGGGTAAAAAGTTGATGCCTCTACTACAAATCATATTTCGGACTTATTATTATACGATGAAATTAAAACGTTTTTTATGAAATTAAAAAGTTTTTTTGACCAACCATTGATATTAGTTTGTTCTATTAATGTATATTCAATGTAACCGACTTAAACCATCGTTAAGTAGATTAAGTATGACGGAACACAACTACTAAGCTAGATGATTTGGTTTTTCCCTTTTGAGTCTTCTGTGCGAGATGTCGTATGGAACAAGTTTACGTGCTTGTTCATTCACATGCTGCTGGACTCTACGGTGGTGCTGACTGGCGAATTTTATTATTTTTTCTTTGACTGTAGTAATACCTAGATCTCTGTGGATATTGCTGTTTGCAAGCATATTGTCTTCTTTTGATGTTCATTTCTTTTTTTCCTTTCCATTTGAACTTAGCTTCCAATGTCATGCCTAATTATTTAGTTGTGTTACTATGTGGTGTCCTAGTCCCACTTATGTATATGTTTGGCGGATCTCGTAATTTTTTGTTGCTAAAGTTGATATGTGTTGATTTTGTTTCATTTAGTTTAACTTTCCACTGGTTGGTCCATTCAGCTATTTGATTACACGCTGTTTACAGATGTTCAGTTGATCAATGTGCAGTTTTCTGACTTGAGCGCGTGTTTGGAACCACTTCGCGTCGAGCAAACCTCCTCGAAACAAATTCGATGCGTGCGGTTCGTGCACGCCGTGGCAGGCGGTGAGAAATCGGACACGCTTCAATAACATATCGCGAAGTCCATCAATACGCGTCGCAAAGCATCCCCAGCCTTGCGCGGGCCACGCCAAACGCAGGCACGGCGCAAGTGACAAAGTCACACACAAAAAAAAACCTGACCCGGAGCGCGTGAATAATCGCCGCCTTTTGTTTGGCGGGCAATTTTTCGTTGTTTGCGGCGCTCGGCGCGCGGCGCGATTATTCATTATTATTCATCGTGCGGGTTATCTGCGGCCCCATCCAAATTCGATTCATTTCCGGCGCGCGCGGCCGCTTTAAACAGCCGCCGAGTTTACGTGAAATTACGCCGCCAAAGAGCGAGCGCCGCTTTTTATTCACTCTTTGTTCGGCGCGCATGTGGCAAATAATGGTGGCGCTTGCCATCTGCCTTTGTTCGGCGTCGCGGCGTTTTTTTTTCCCCGGGCGCTTTGCGTCGGCGCGTAATTGCGTTTATTGCGCTTGCTGCGCGGCGAACAACGCGCATATGCGATTGCAGCGCGCGCAATATCCGTTTCGTGCGCCGCGCAGCGAAGGGACGCGCACCTGATGCACCTTGAAGCAGATGAAACAAATAGCATTTGCCAGACGCGCGCGCCGAGGCTAATCCCATCGATAAATATAAATATTCCGCCAAATAGATTCCGCCTGCCAGACGCCGCCGCCTCGCGGCGAATGAAACAATAAACGATGGAACGAGTCGTAAGAACGCGCATAAAACTCATTGGCTGAGATCTGGCATTCCTTGCGCGCGACGCGCCCGGCGCGCTCGTAAAAATGCGCGTTTGGAGTGCATGAAAGCGCACGAAGCCGACGATAACATCACGCAATAAGACGCGCAACAATGAGCGGGCGGCTGTGCGGTGGAGTGCGGAAGTGGCGTTCGGGCCGGCCGCGCGGTTCTGCATGGCGATACAACGACCGACTAACGGACTCCGCCGCCACTCGCCGGCCAGAGCGCGCCAGCCGAGCGACATTTAAGCGCATTATCCTGCGGATGGCGAGCGCTGGAATTTGCGCCGCGACGCGCGCCGCAAACCAACAGCGCCAGGCGCACTAAAAAATATAAATAAAACGGGCGACACATGCCCTGCGAGCGCTTCCGGGCACTGCGGGCGAGCGGAGATGACGGCGGCCGGAGAAACAACAATAACATCTCCGGGCGCGCCTGGCGCGACTCGTGCCTCGCGGCTGGTGGCTGGCGAACGGATCGATCGGTTCGGCCGAGATTCGCCGTGGCGGGATCGCATCCTTTCGCAGCTGCGCCGCCCGAGCGCCGTTCGTCTTTTTGCCGTGCACTCCGCTGTTTGCTCTCTTTGCGAGCGCGCCTTTCTCCTCCGGAAGAGTGCATTTTGTTTCCGAGGCAGGACGACCTCGAGGGAAATTTCAGCTTTTTTGCGCGCCGGGCGGCGCGCAGGCGACGCCAGCGTCGCTTCGATGATCGCGCGCCGGCGGTGAAGGGGTCGAAAGTTGAAAATTTCCGCCGCGCGCTTTGGGAACTTCATCATCTCCCAATCAGCGCAGCCGGCGCCGCGTGCCGCGTGCCGCCTTGCGCCCTGCCCCCGGATAAGATGTGAATTATCACGCAGCCGAGAAAAAGCGGCGGCGCGCCGCCAGCGCTGATCATCTGCGCGCGTTTATGAACTGCGCCCGACGCAATTCCGCTCCACACACTCCGTCACGCCGCGGCGCTGCGCGGCGTGCGAACGACGCGCGAGATAGATTTTATTTCGCCACGCGACATTTGGCGCTTACGCTGTCGAACGGCGGTCTGCGCGCCCGCTACTTGTAATTGCTGGCCGCGCGCGCGTTTAATCTCGCGTGTTTGTTTTTCGCCGTGTGCTTAATAGCCTGTTACGGATTACTTAACGGCCTGTGTGCGCGGCGTGTGTCGTTACGTTACATTATATCCGCCGCCGCCAGCCGCCGGCTGTCATCCGCTAAACGCATTTACGGCGGCAGCGGGGAGGCGGCAATGGGGGCGGCGGTGTGTGGCGTTGGGTTGGGGGCGGCAATGCTCCGCGCATGCTTGGCCGCACGTCGTTTTTGATAAACCGCGCGCGCCGCCGCCGTAAACAAAGATAAAGCGGTGCGTTTTCTCCGACCTGCCCGTTGGTGGTCTGAGGGAGTAGGGGGAGGGGGGGGGGCGAGACGCAACGCGCCGAGGCAGACATACGGACACAATTTACCTGTGTAATTGGCTCATTTGTATATCAAACTAACACATCTTCTAATCTGGCGGAATCACACGTTCCGCCGCTTTGTTTGCGTCCGCGCGGCGGCGCGCCGCAGAGAGACTGCGGACTTGGTTGCACGCGCGCACGCCAGCGCCGACTTCGAGCCGGAAGCGGTAAATCCAGCGTTTTTATCGCCGCGCTGAAAGTTGCGCTTAGCGCACGGCGCCCACCTCGTGCGCCGCCCGCCGCCGGCGAGATAACAACGTAGGACATTGTCGAAATCAAATATTCGAACTTTCCCGGCGGCGCAGAAAGTGTGAGCGGCGCAAGAAGAAAAAACAGCGCCGCGTGCTGGAACAAAGGCAGGCGGCCGGATGCCGACGAGAATTTGTACCCACCCTCTTCGTTTCATTATTATCTTATAAACGAGTTCCGTCACCGAATAATAAATAGCGGCGAGGGAAGCAAGGTGCGCTGCGAATTAGATTCTTATTTCGCTCATCTTCGACTCCTGGCGCGACATTGTGGGCAGCGGGCCGGCAGGATGTCGGGGGAAGGGGAGGGGGGAAGGAAAAACGAAGAAGAAAACGCGCAAAGCAGCAACATAAAGCTACGTCCTGAAATCTGGTATTGTGCGACCCACTAACGGCCTTTTCCCCTCCGGGGTCCGCTTGCCACCTTTGGCTGGATATATTCCACTCTTGATTTTTTCCATTCCGCGCGGCACGCCCGCTCGCAAAGCATTCGCGGACAGGGAGGAAGGACGAAGAAGACGCCAGGAAATGAGTTCGGAATTACGATCGCTGAAAATTTAGGCCGCACGCACGTTTCGCTTGCGCGTTGCGACTGCATACGCCGCCGCCGCCAGCCGGCAGTGGGGCGGCGCGGGGGGCGGCGGGGCTGATGTCGGCGAATGCAAATTTCGGCTGCGAGCGTAGAGGGCGCGCCGGTGAGATGTGGATGCGGTGCGCTGCGCCGTCTTTTACGCTTTTTAATTAAAATCATTACCGGGCTGCGTCGCCGCACGAGCACGCGCCGCTGCCACGCCGCCCCCTCGTGTGCTGGCGGCGCGGCTCGATTATGCTCCGGCAAAAAAGCACGTCGCCGCTGGAAAGCCCTACTTAACCTTCTCGCAAGATTTATTGCTCGGAATATTTTTGGTCGGGAATTACAATCGTTGTAAATTCGTCGTAAATTCATGACTCCTACGCCGCCCCCGCCGCCCACGTTGAGCTGGCAGGCATCCAAACGCACAGGCGCCCACAATCGGCGGTGGGTGTGAACATGACTTGCCATTAGCGATGCTCCACACTCCGTTCTCGCCGCTTTTTCGCCGAATACGAAAATTAATAACACGCATCGCAATCGAGGGACGCATTCTGCGCGGTGCGCCCGTCGATGATTGCGCTTTTCTGCGGATCTCGCGCAGGCTGCGCGGCGGAAAGTTTCGCCGCGCCGGCGGAAAGTTGTCCGAGACCAAAATACACTGTGCGAATCGCGAGTAAATCATCGGCTGCGGAGGCGCGCAGCAGAAAAGGAAGCGATGTGCGACGCCGGCAGCGGCGCGCGCTCGGAAACTTTCGACTTTCCACGCGCCGCGCGCCGAACATCTGCCGCTGCTATCTCGCGCGCGCGGCGCGCAGCAACACGCCGAATGGAAACTTTCGTATTGCAACTGCGGCGGGCAGACCGGCGCGGCGCAACTTCCAACAATATCACAACAAAATATTCCGGCAGCGCCGGAGACGCGTTGGCGGCGCGGCGGCATGCAATGGCTTGATAAAACGGCAACTTTCGCCGGCGACGCTTGCGCGCGCCACGCTTGCCGCGCTCCTTAGCGGCGAAGGTGATCGAATGGCCAATCAAACGCTAGGTAAAAACCCGCCAGGACATTCCAGCGCTGAACTAATGTTTGCCAACCGCGCGCCGAACAGAAAACGTCATAAATCTTCATTACGCCACCGCGGCCGTTCGGCCTCCCATATTTCCGCGCTATCTGTGAATTTGGGAGCGAGGAAGAGGAGAATGCCCACGGCGCCGGCAGTCGCGTGCTGGACGGGGCCAGCGGCGGCGGCCCGCGCCATATAAATCATTTTAATTAATTCACGCACGCAATTTACGCATCGCTGTGGGTACGCTCGCACCGAGGCGGCTGTCCGAAAATCAAATATTTACGCGTTGCTTTCACTCCGTACCGCAGCCGCCGCCGCCGCCGCCGCCTCCAAAGCTGCGACCTCGACGGGTGAGCTCTTCCGCACAACAAATGGGCAAATAGCATCTGCTCGCTGCCAGCACTGCGATCAGATGACTTTCCCTCAGTCGCCCACCAGCCAGGCGTCACATATCCGCGGCGGCGGCGCTGGCGCACGGACCGATGGGTGGTAAATTGATGCGCGCTTTTACGCAGCGACCTTTCAATTCCGTTCGACGCCGTCTCGCACTCGCGCCTGCCACTCAGCGCCTCGGCCACGGCGCCCGTGTCGTTTGCATGACAAAAGGCGCGCCGAACAGCGCCACTATGTTATTATACGGATACGGAGGCGGCTGTAAATTGACTGTGCGCGGCAACTAGAGGAGCGCGCGCCGCGTCGCCGGCGCGCCGGAAGTTCGCCTTCGCTGCCGCCGCCGAGCGCGCTGCCGAGCGGGCGCCAGCCATTTCAGGCCACTCGGGAGGGTGGGTGGCTGGCCCCGCGCGCCGAACGTACATCACGCGGCGGCGGCTCGTATATTACGAAACAACAAGATTTCGTCCGAGATGAGGCATCGCCTCGGTGCGCTAGACGCGTCCAACCCCCCCTTAAAAGTTGCGTTATAAATGTTATTAATGCGGCGCATGGTGGTGCCGGCGGCGGCGCGGGCGGCCTTTGCTCTGGAGCATGCGCGGGCGGTTTTTATGTTTGCGCCCAGATGCAATGCTATACGATCATGGTGGAATCAACCGGAACGACCGCTGCCTTTGTCGCCTAGTTTATGGTACGACATGCTCTTGGTGGTTTATGCCTCTGCGAGGGGCAGTCAACACGGAAAATTGGATGGTTCTTCAAAATTTGTCGCGGAAAAGTGACTAATGTACGCCTCAAAAAATCGCTGCGAGCTGAGCCTAAGTTTGTGCGCGCTGCGAGGCACAAGTTGGCAAAAATTGTGTTCAGCAAAATTTCCTGCTCCAGGACATTTTTTAGAAGACTACAAAGGACCAAGATAGAAAATTCGTCAATCTGTTACTGAATAACTTGCTTGAAACTTACTAACTTCAGATTAGTACTTTAAACACAAAGAAAGGATGACATAGACATTCATGGGGCAGTCAACGCGGAAAATTGGATGATTCTTCAAAATTTGTCGCGGAAAATTGACTAATGTACGCCTCAAAAAATCGCTACGAGCTGAGCCTAAGTTTGCGCGCGCTGCGAGGCACAAGTTGGCAAAAATTGTGTTCAGCAAAATTTCCTGCTCCCGGACATTTTTTAGAAGATTACAAAGGAACGAGATCGAAAATTCGTCAATCTGTTACTGAATAACTTGCTTGAAACTTACTAACTTCAGAGTGGTACTTTAAACACAAAGAAAGGATGACATAGAATTCATGGGCTGAAAACAAGACTATTACTATTATTGTGAAGATACGGGTTGGCCTATGGCTTATTCTTTCGTCCAGACTTGGTTGGGTACTTTGAGCATATGAGTAACCCCTGGGTAGGTTGCCAATCTCGCCCAAGGTGACGAAGTCTTCACTTAACGGTAGTTTCCGATGTTCGTGCAACTACTAGGGGCGAATAGAGATCTTTAGAAAGTGCATAATTTGAATGCTGCATTCGGGGATCG
>JAAAKC020115317.1:14943-29019 GCA_010014765.2 Aenictocupidus jacobsonorum | reverse complement strand
CGTTTTTATATTTAACAACTTGTTCAACCCAATAGACGGCCTTCTCCATCGGATCGACCTCCTGATGGCGTAATGCGGCAGCTCTGACGGTGATCTCGTTGGCGTACACAGGATTTGTGGTCATCTCCCTAATTGCCCATCGCAATCTAGCCGTGGTCAACGTCTGGACGTCCAATTGAATGGCATAACCATTGCGGACGCTCTGCGCGGCGTTCTGGTGCTGATCCAGATAGATGGGCAGCGCGATCATCGGTACGGCATAATAAACCGCCTCGAGGACGCTGCCTCAGCCGGCGTGCGTAATAAAAAGCCTCGGATTCAGATGGCTTAGAACGGCTCTCTGCGGCAGCCATTTCACCGCCCTTACGTTGTCCGGCTGTCCGGGTACATCGCCATCGTGCTTCCAGAGGATTTTGAAGGGCAGCGTGGCGAAACACTTTAGCATCTCGTTTAATTTGTCCTGCAACACTTCCGCCGGAATGTTGGTACCCACGCTGAACAGAATTGCACCGCGGGTGGCTCCGTCCAGGAATGTTTGCAGCCCCGCCGGCAGAGTTTCCGCCTCTTTGAGATGGAATCCGCCGATCTGAATAACGTTCGACATGTACGGACGCACATTCTCCACCGCCGTATGTGAATTGACGAACGTCAATTCGGCGCCGCGTTGAAGTTCGGTCAAGTGCGGTGCGCCAGGAAAATGCTTCTGCACCACTGCGTTCTCCGCGCGCAGCCACGCGTATTTTATATAAATGTCAAAGAACACATTCACGATCGTGTGGAGCGTGCGCTAGGGGAAACTCATGTCGTCGCTATACGGCAGCAACATGTTTGGCACGTACGCCGAGGGCAAGGGATTCATGGTAACCGCAGCGTAAATTGAATTCATTCCAAGCATATTGAATCTAATCGTTGACGCATTCACCACATGTCCAACGACGAGCAAGGATTCCTGCCCCAGGCTCACGACCAAATCGAATCGCTCGCCACCAGCAAGTAACTCTTTAACGTTCGGATCCGATAGAAATGCATCGCTTACGTGGGTTGCGCATTCTAGCGCAGCGATGACTTTGAGAAGGTGCATTCAAGGTGCCCTGACCAAGGTTTCTTGGTACGCCTTTTTTGTGAATGTCGAATGTCGTAGGAAACGAACTTATCATGGTCACCTGGTGTCGTCGTCGTACCAGTTCTTTTAGTAATGCGCTGCCCAGTATGGCATGGCTTCGGCTCGAAAAAGGGACTAGTCCTAAAATCTTTGTAGAATTACTTCTATTAAACGTCACAAACAATATTGCAAAGCACAAAATAGGTCTCATTGTAAGTGGTGACTTAAAGTTGTATTTGGAAAATGAGGACATTGTAAAGCAAACCAGCAAAATTAATTCAATTTTACGTTGTATTTATCTTGAAACAATTAGTCTGCTTTAGCCTTTGGCATAACAACTTTATGCACCAGCCAAGACATAAATTTGTAATAAAGTTTAACAATGTATACTAATTGGAAAAACACCATTAATAAAACGACGCTCAAAAAGCCAAGCACATCTAACAAATAATATTGATACCATGGAATGCTGGTAACTGTAGACTTCAAATGTTTGGCTCCTTTGTGCTTGATAACGTGCTCAATCCAAAATATAGCACGGTTCATCGGATTTATCTCTTGATTTTTATATAAATCAGATTTCAACAAAATACTTTCCCTATACATTGGATTCGTCTCGATTTCTCGGATACTATCCAATAGTTTTTTCTCTGTTATTGATGCTAGCTCTAAGTGTACTGCATATCCATTCTTGACACTCTCAGCGCAATTCTTTCCTTGATCACCGAAGATAGGCAAACAAATCATAGGCACTGCGCCATAGATGGATTCCACTACACTTCCAAGGCCACCATGAGTCATAAATATCTTCACATTCGGATGTCTCAAAATTGAACGCTGTGGCAACCATTTCTCAGTGCGTACGTTTGCAGGCTTCTTGGGTAGTTCGGTATCAAATTTCCAAAGAATGTCGTAGTCCAGTTTTGCAAAAGTATTCAACAATGCCTTCAAAATATGATCATCTAAATCTGAACTCTTGGCATTAGTACCCAAACTGAAATAGATTACACCTTTCTTTGACATGTCTAAAAATTCTTCGATTGCCTTTGGAATCTCCTCCATGATTTGCAGGTGGAAGCCACCCACTGGAATGATATGTGGCAGTAATGGTTTTATGGTATCAGTGGAAATGTGGGAGTTCAGCAAAAAGAGGTCCACGTTTTCCAGCATTTCATCCAAAGGTGGGGCATTCGGATAATAGTGTTGCACAAGTCGTGAGTGATGTGGCATTATCCAGAATTTATTTAATATGTCGAAAGAGGTCCACGTTAAGGTATTTAGAACACGCTCCATAAAGGTCATGTTGTCTGTAAGACTCAGAAATGGATTCGGTACATATGAATACGGCACTGGATTTTGCGTATGATATGTTATCAACGACGAGAGACCAATGACGCTGAAACCAATTGCAGGTGCTTGAACAGCATTACAGATCGCATATACTGACTCCATCATCACAAAGGATACAATGCATAAGTCGTATTTTTCGCTCTGCTCGACGAACTTGCGGATATTGGTATTATTATGCACGGTATGATGTAGCAGAGGAAACATAGTAACTGACAATATCATTCTTTCCAAGTGTCCAGTATTGACATTCATGAACTTTGACCAGTACCTCCTTTTAATATCCTCCGTGCCTTCAATTGCTACGTGGTTGTAATTTTTGATAGGTGTCGCCAATGAGAATGGACTCATCATGGTTACTTCATGCCCCTTTGCTGCCAATCCACGAAGGAGATTTTCTCCCAAAATGTAGTGACTCTTACATGGCGCGGGAAATATTGCCAATATTTTGGCGCCATTTGACACACTTGCGTTTAGGAGAGTCACAAATAATGTTATATATTTAATTACCCTCATTGCAATATAATTGCCTTGTCTTGCCTTGGAATGTTCCGAAAGTATGTTAAATGTATTCAAATATTACGCACGATAAGGCTTCTACGTTACTTCTAGAATAAGCACAGTACCGAGGATATAACTCTGGTGTTCGTTCCAACTGTCACCATTTGACTGCGAAACGCATTGGATATATAATTGTTTGATTATGAAATGACCTCGAACTATTGCTACTGCTTATTAACTCCCAGTCTCCAGCAAAACAGACTAATCCTACAACATGTATCATTACGGCTGTAGCTATAAATATCTACTACAATGTAAACAGATTAATAGTAATATGTTAGTAATTTTAAAATTTATAGATTCTCTAAGTATACCTTAATGTTGCTTAAATTTTGGTGTCTTATTATCGCAGTTGTTTCTACGAAACCTATCCTTGATTATTCTGTTTCGAACCATCCAACCTATTATCTTCCAATTCAATTTAATCACATAATATATTAATCTCAATATAATAAACAATATGCCAAATATAAGGGCCAAAACGTCCAGCAGATAATACTCATACCATGGAATACTACTAGCCTTGGATTTTAAGTGCTTAGCGCCCTTGTGCCTAATGACATGCTCCGCCCAAAATATGGCTTTATCCATTGGATTGATCTCTTGATTTCTGTACAAGTCTGACTTCAACATTATCTTTTCTTTATACGTATAGTTACTTTCAATTTCTTTAATTGCAGCCATTAACTTTTCTTCTGTTAAGTCAGCAAACTTCAACTGGATAGCGTAGCCATTATTAACACTCTCGGCACAGTTCATGCCCTGATCTCCAAATACGGGCAAGCAGATCATTGGAACACCAGCGTAGATGGACTCCACCATACCACCTAGCCCACCATGGGTTATAAACATCTTCACCTTGGGGTGCATCAAGATGGCACGTTGCGGCAACCACCTCCCAATGTAGACATTCTTTGGTTTATTTGAAAGGTCGGTTTCAAACTTCCAGACAATATCATAGTCCAGTTTGGCGAAGGTCTTCAGAAGTACACTGCGCATGGCAGGATGGAAGTCTGAACTTTTCACATTGCTTCCCATACTGAAATATATGACGCCTTTCTTCGCAGTATCCATGAAGTTACGAATGTCATTTGGAATTCCATCCATGACTTGCAGATGGAATCCGCCAATCGGTATAACATTAGTTAGCAAAGGCTTTGGTGATTGTGTTGATATGTGGGCATTCATAAGGATCAGATCAACATCGTCCAAAAGCTTATCCAGAGGTGGAGAGTTTGGGTAATATTTTTGCACAATACTATTTTGGTGAGGCAACAAAATGTATTTCATAATGCCGTCAACCAAAATCCAAGTGACGGTATTTTTTAAACGATCCATTAGCGTCATATCATCAGTGATACTTAGAAATGGAGAAGGCACGTAGGAATACGGGACAGGGTTGTTGGTATGGTAACTGATAAAAGTGGACATCCCCACAGTGCTGAAGCCAATTGCTGGTGCTTGCACAGCATGACAAATTCCATACATAGATTCCATAACTATGTAAGACACAATACAGAGATCAAATTTTTCTCCTTGCTGTAGAAATTCCAGAACGTTGGAATTATTATGTGACATATGAGCAAATGCTGGAAACATTTCGAGCATCACATTAACCTTCTCCCAGAGTGTGATGTTTATGCTAGTAAATCTTGGCCCATATTTTTCTCTCAAATCGAGCATTCCATTCATTACCACCTGCCGATAATTCATAATGGATTTCTCGGAACGAAACGGACTGATCAAGGTAACATTATGCCCCTTCTGTGCTAAACCTCTCAGCAACGCTTCTCCTAGGATGTAGTGACTCTTGCTCGGCATTGGGAAAATTCCCAGAATTCTCGATCCGCTACTGATGCTACAGAGCGCCACTGTTAAAATTAGTACATCCACGAACTTCATGATAAAAACAACTACAGTTTCACACTGGCAAAATAGCAATAAAGAGGCGACTGTAACTTCTACTTGAATAAAACATGAAATGATTATAAATGTCAACGATTCACAACTTTTCAAAACAACTTACATGACATGGTAATAATTACTATATTTTGCAAACGAGCGACACATTGCGGAAAACCTTGAAATACTTCATACCTTGATAATGGTGTTACGTGCGCCTACATTAATTTGTTGATGTATGCGTTATTTACCAAGTAATAAAAAAATACCATAATTATTCGCAGGTGACGTAAATGTACCAAAATAAGTATTAGATAAACGAACCCCACATTACTTTACAAACCTTGACCTTGACTTTGAACTATGTCATATGTCATATTCCACAAGTATCAAAGTTATAATGTATTCTTTTAAGCCTGATTAATGTGAATTAATTTGATGTTAATAATTTGGCAATTTATGTTTCTCTCAAACAACACTTTCCCACAAATCAAGAGTAGGATTTGTTGTTTTTTGCTGCACATCACTTTGTCAGTTAACTTTCTAGCAGTACAAAATAAACTTAATTTTAAACCAAACTTACTGTCAAAATACACCAGGATTAATGCGGTAGGTAGTGCACCAAAAATAAAGCTAATGACATCTAACGAATAATAGTAGTATCATGGTGTATATTCGCTACTCTCGATTTTAAGTGCTTGCACCTTTATGCCTTATAGCCTACTCCGCCCAAAATGTTCATAGGGTTGACGTTTTGGTCAATAGGAGTTGGCCTGCAGGAGTATTTTCTCTTTATATGAAGAGTTACTTGAAAACACGATTATTGCATTCCGCAGTTGATCTTCAATAAATTTAAAAAGATCTAAAATAATGGCGTAACCATTCTGTGCACATTCTGCACAGTTTTTATTCCGGTTACCGCCGAACACCGCCGTATATTGCTTCCACCGGTCCATCGAGACAACCATTAGCATTAAGCATTTGAATGCCTCAAAATGGAACGCTGGTACAGCCAATTTGCGATGTGGGCATTTTTATGTTTTTTGGATAGTCTCAAACGTCCAAAATATTCAAAATAACTACCCTGACTTACAGATTCTTAATCGGCGCTCCATGCTTAGCTCTCCATGTTTACATAAACCACACCTTCCTTTGATTCGTCTAGAAACTTTAAAATGTTTTCAAGCAATTCATCCACGATTTGCAGATGGAAGCCTGCCATGTGTAATATACTTATTGGTAAAGGTTTTGGTGAATCCGTGGAGATATAGGAATTCAATAAGAATAGATTAACGTTTTCCAGAAGTACTCAATCTATGAGCCGCCAGGATAGTATTGTTGTTTCAACTCATTTGGCGCGGCAATTAAATAAATGTTTTGATAGCATTATAAATAGATACCATAAAAAGATAGGTGGCACGTAGCAAAACGGCATTGGATTGTTTGTGTGGTAGCTGAAGAGTCAGGCGACAATACTGAATCCAATAGCCATTGCCTGTTCTTTATTGCAAATGCCAAAGATTGCCGCGATCATGAATGAAGCAATGCAAACTTTTGAATTATTGCGCATTATATGATACATGGGCGGTAAAAGTAAATATATCCAGCTTTGATTTTTCCGAAGAAGGTGGTGTATAGATTTGTAATACTTGTATCTATCAGCTCCAGTGTTTCTTCAATGCGTACGTCACTGTAGTTGATCATTAGGTTATCTATGGTGTATAGATTTATCATAATTTATGACTTCATGACCTTTCTGGGTCAAACCTAGTGCGTTTCCGAAAATGTAATGGCTCTTATTAGGTATTGGAAATATGTTCTCAAAATTTTCGGTCCATCACTAATTTCACACAGGACAGTTATAAGTAAAACACCTGGCAACCACATCATGAAAAGAGAAACTTCAAAATTGTTGTAATTGCAGTCTTAACTGAAATAGTGTAAGTAATTTGTTGTTTACGATGTATTGCTTATTTTGACTAATTGCCTAAAAGCGAGTGACCGCTCACTGATTCTCCCTCTCCCTCCCCTATCTGGATTTCGTAATATTTGGTTCTCCTTTTACCCAGCCTTTTCCCCTTCTCTCCGTGTCACTGCGGATAGGCCTCTGGCCTATGCTTTCATCCAGACTTCGCTGCGTACTTTTGGGCATATGAGTAACCCTTGAGTAGGTTTCCAGCCTTGTCCATAGTGAAGAAGTCTTCTTCACTTAACGATAGTTGCCGATGTTTGTGCAACTACCAGGAGGAGTAGAGATCTTACCGTGCAGAATGTGATTGCTGCATTCGGGGACCGAAGCCGGATCTCCTGCGAGACAAGAAGCGACTTTGCTGCTGGATTACTACGGCCAATTCTATCATAATGCATCCCTGTTCAGCAAAACATATCATTAAATCATTATCGAAACTCTAATGGCTCTGAAAATGTTACAATAAGAAGCAATTGTGTTATATTATAATATATTTAGGGAAACTTATTACTACTCATAATTGTAAATGAATTAAATCACATTTAACTTTCACATTCTAAGAATGAAATCTATATACCTAGAAAACATAATCTAGCTCCCAATATATTTGCGCTATAGTAACTAAATAAAAAAATAAATAATATAACTAAAACAGCAATCATAAAAATGTCTAAACCAATCAATTTGTATCCTGGCATGTCAATCACGAATGATTTTAAAACAGTAGAATTTTTATTTTTGATCACGTATTCAACCCAGTAGATTACTTTCTTCATGGGGGCTATTTCCTGATTTCTAAACATTTCCGAACGTTCTTGAATATTAATTCGATATTTAGTATTCTCCTGTATTTCATTAACGGCATGTCGCAAAACTTGACTGTTCATTTCATTCTTTTCTATCATTATACATACAGAAATGTCTACGCATTTTTTGGCATTACTTTTCTGATCAAGTGCAAATGGTATAACAATCATCGGAACTCCATAATAAATACTCTCACTAAAACTACTTTTACCACCATGTGTTATGAAAATTCTTACCTTTGAGTGGTTCAAAACGGCTCTTTGCGGTAGCCAATTCCGAATCATAATATTTTCAGATTTACTAGGTAGATCAATATCGAATTTCCACAGTATATCATAAGGTGATGATTTGAAGTAATTTAGGAAATGGTAAATTAAACTTTTACCCATATGAGTACTTTTAATATTTGTGCCAAAGCAAACGAAAATGACTCCGTTCACGGAGTTGTTTATGAAACGTTGAACATCGTCTTGTATAAAATCTGTGTTTTGTAAATTAAATCCTCCAATATCAATCATATTCTGAAATATTGGTCTCATCGAATCAACGGCAACGTGGGTATTCGATAAACAAAGGATAGCATTCCCGCGTAGTTCTTCCAATGTTGGGGCACTTGGAAAGTGATTCTTCAGCAAACGTCGGTGAAATGGATCGTTTACGTACTTAAGGGTCAAATATGCATTTAGGTCCATCCAGCAGTTCTGCATACGCTGCCATAGTGTCATTTGTTCACCATTTGAAGAGAAAAGGTTGGGCGAATAAGTACATGGCAGCGGATGATTAAACAGATAAGCGCTATAGACGGTTGTTCCGAAATTAGAAAAGTAAATGGATGATGCATTAAAATTATGTGATATGCCCAACAGGGCATCCATTGTACTTTGTTGGTAAATTACCAAATCAAATATCTGCTTCGAGTTGATAAACATGTTTACGTTTTTATCTTCCAGAAAAACTTCAGTTAGTTTACGCAATCCTTCTTCGGGAGAGGAAACTACAATTGCATCATATACTTTTCTCATATTTTTATAATCTGCGACAACATCGCTATAATTCGCTGATGGACTAGCCAATGGAAATGCACTCAGCATCGTTACTTGATGTCCATGGGAAACCAAACCTTTCAATAACTCACTTCCAAGTATGGCATGGCTTGGGCTTGGTATCGCGAAAACGGCTAAAATTTTCGCACAAAAGGCAACTTGAGTATAAACACTCAAAGTTAAAATTATTTGTAATATCTCAGTCATTCTTTGTTAATGCTTCTTTGCAATCACACAGTAACAATATTGACTATGAAATATAGGTGGCCGTCCTGCCACGCCTTATATACCAAACATGGTTAGCCGATTCTAGCCGAAAAAGGACGATTTCACGAGCATCGATATCGTCGACAGTCAGCTAATAACCTTATTATAGTTGTTCAGTATTTAGGATTTAGGTTTGCAAGAATATCATTATGGTTCCTCTGCATTTTAGTTCCCATAGACGGGAGCAATGGCCGACCAAAATTGAAAACCTCTTATTTTCTCTAAGATTGTACTACTAATTAACTAACTTAAGTAGCCTTGGATTAAACCATTTTAGGTGGTAATATGGAATCTTTTACCTATAGGACTAAGGGCCCCTAGGAATTCTTATCGCCAATTGACCTTGCAAGTTTATTATTTTTATTTTATACAAGTAATAAGGTGTATATGCAGCCTATATTTTCTAGAAAGGTAATTTCATGCAATTAAACAGTAATGTTATTCTATAACGTGTTTTCATTTTTTCTGATCCACAATTCCAGAAATATATATGACCTAATTTACACTTTATACTAATCAAAAGTGATTTAGATTTTTTTTTAATTTTCCATTATGGCTGTTATTTTAGAATAATAATGTATCTATAGGCTTCTTTATTAAACAGTATTACAAAAGTATCCAACAAAGGTGTATTATTTCAATCTTATATCAAAGAAAGTAAAAAACCAAGGAGTGGCAGTGGAACTAACCATAAGTAATATACCATAATTCTTATTCTATTTCAGGATTGCGTGAGGACTTTCGTTGTGGCGATGTTTATTTGAAGTCCTGTTGTTTGAACGGCTTTTTTTGACTGGTTTATATGAATCTTTTGCACCTTTTTTTTGTGCGACACATTATATTCATGTCGACTGCGTATGCTATTAGCTGGACCAGGTCTCTCGTCTACATACTCTAGAGCCAGGTTAAATAAAGTTGAGGCCAGCCCATCCCCTTGTTTGAACCCTTGGTTATACGTAGATTTGTCTGTCAGCATGCTTTTTACTCTGAACTGTTCCATATGCTCTGTCATAGTTGCTTGTATTAAGCTTATTAATTTTCCTAAGATAAGAAGTTTATTTAACGCATGATACCGTTTATTTCGAGAGATCGTATATGCGTCGGAAGACTAGAAAGATATTACAGATAAACTCATTGTATTCACAACCCTTTTGGAGGATTTTCTTGACGGTGAATATCTGGTCAGTTGTGCCTCGTTTTTTTTTGGTTTAATTGTTGCCTTCAATCTGTTGTTGATTATTTCTATCTCTACTGGGCATATTATATTCATAGTATAAAATATCAAAGATACACAACTTTAAGTACCTCGGAGTAACTGTTACAAATAATGGTAGAGAGGATGCGGAAATCAACGCCCGAATCATCCAAGCAAACATCGCCTACTACGCATTATCATACATCCTCAAGAGTAACGATGTATACAAACGCGAAACAATGCAGATATAGATATACAATTCCATCGTCCGACCAATTCTATGCTACGGATACAAAATGCGAGGCGCGTGGTAGGTTCATGTTAAAAACAACAACTGTTTAGCGCTGGCTGAATAACAAAAAAAAATAGCGACTGTAACATTTACTTTAATAAAACATGAAATGAATATAAATGTCAACGATTCACCGTTTGTCAAAACAATTTCCATAACACGCTAATAATTTCTATATTTTGCAAACGAGCGACACATTGCGGATAACTTTAAAATACTTCATACTTTGATAACCGTATCACTTGCGTCCACATTAGTATGTTAATACATGTGTTATTTGCCACGTACTGGGAAAATAATATAATTAGGCAAGGCTGGCAACCTACCTAGATTAAGTGTATATGCGCAAAAATTCCAACAAAAAAACATTGAAGGACACAGGCAAAAAAGCAGCGATGCGTGAAAGAAGAAGAAGACGAAGGATGCAAAATATGAATGTTAGCAATGAAAAAAGGAGTCCACGATAAATACATTTGAAGGCAAGGTACTCTGCAGAATCCTGGACCCCGTACAAGAAAACGACATCCGTCGAACCCGAACCAACGCGGAAGTACATACTTACTTGCAAGAACAACCAGTATCTCATTTTAACAAACTACAACGCCTCCGATGGGCAGGACATACCGAAAGGATGGAGGAAGGGCGTAAAGGCGACGTCGTAAAGGAGGCGTGCCAAAAATTGCTTAAAATCAGAGCAGCGAGGGATCAACCAGAGTGGCGGAAGATACTTGGAGAGGTCAAGGCACGAATTGGGCTGTAGAACCATAGCTATATAGAATATACCAATATAACCACCATATTTTATTTTTTAATATTGAGTTATTATAGTATAACATGTAGAATAATGACGGTGACGGTATTACAGAGCTTTTATGTTTACCGTGCTTAATAATATTAATTTTTCTGAATAATGAGGTGGAAATAAATAAGTGGTTCAATTCCCTGTAGCCACTCGGGAACAAAAATGTTTGTATTTCCTTATCGATGCTGTAAATTTTTTTGATGTCTTCCTGGTAAAACATGATTTAAATATTTCACTGGCTAATGGCCAGGATGGCCAATACAAAAATGGGAATGTATATTCTCGGTAGATCCCTCCTTATGTTTTGCCCACATTGGGCGAAATCCTCGAGGGTATAAATAGCCCTGTTGAATTTGATGAGTTGATGATTTTAATTAGGTCTATTAAACACATGGTTTTGTTGGCAATAAAACATGTTTTGTTCTGATTAAACAAATTTATTTTAAAATGTGAAGCCCCAATTACCTAATGATACATATTCGTGTTTCCAATGAAATTATTCCAGTTCTAATAAGACAGTTTTAAACGCACAATAAAATATTAAGTATCAATACAAAAACTATGTTGTCCAAGGTTTCCTATAAATTTTTGTCCTTCGCGATACCTCGGGATAAGTATTTTGCTTTTAGAACCTTGTATAATTTGCGCAAAGTGAAATAAACACCCGTGATAACTGCACCAACAAATAGAAGAATGAAAACGTACACATCCAGTAAATGTGCAATATACCATTCCATATTCCTCACTGGTATATCAAATGTATTGATATCTGGATTATCAATGACAAAATTAATCCAATATATTGCCTTATCCATAGGGTGCATCTCTTGATTTCTAAGCAGTTTGGATCGCTGTTGGATATTTCTACGATATTTTGGATTTATGGTAATTTCCCTAACAGCGTCCTTTAAAGCGTCAGCGGTTAAAGTATTAATATCCAACGCAATACCAATGTTTGCCTCTACGCAAAATGCTGTATTTGCAAATTGATCAAAATGGAATGGTATTAAAATCATTGGCACTCCGTAGTATACAGCTTCGTTAACACTTCCTTTGCCACCATGTGAAATAAACACTTTAACATTTGAATGTCCCAAAATTGATTGCTGGGATACCCAGTTTACTATTTTCACATTGGAAGTCTTATTTGGCAAGTCCATGTCAAGTTTCCATAAGATATTGTATGGCAATTCTCGGAAACATTCCAAGAAATGATTAATTTGGCTTTCTGTCATAGAACTACGATGCATGTTCGAACCAAGACTAAAATAGATCACGCCTTCTTTATTAACTTCATTAGTTTGATCCATATTTAGGAAATCCTCTAGGTTAGCGGGTGTTTTCTCGGCTCTCATGTTGAATCCAGCAATATTGATCATATTCCCAAACATTGGCCGAATTGATTCCAGAACAAGATGTGAATTACACAGTTCCAATTTAACGTTTTTCTTTAACTCGGCCAGTGGCGGAGCTGTTGGAAAATATTGCCTTAATAAACGTTCATGATATGAATGTAGATAATACACCCGATAAAGGTATCCACTGAAGTTTTCCCAAAAATTATACAATCGTTCACCAAACGTCATACGGTCAGTAAGTCCTAGCAACGCATTTGGCACGTATGAACTTGGCAAAGAAATTCCAAACAATTGTGAAGAAACTTGATTAACACCAATGAGATTCAACACAATGGATGATGCATTAAACACATGCGATATTCCGAATAGAGCATCGCAAGTGGTATGTACATAAATTACAACATCAAATCGCTGTTTGGTATTAATGAACTTTTGAACACTTGGCTCTTGAAGAAATGCCTCGACAAGGGGTCCAGCACCACTATAATATCGAATCGATTTTAAATTAAACATTCTGTTCTGCCTTGCCATACTTCTGTATGTTTGTATGATTCTGTTGTGGTCGAACACTACATCTGTGTAATTTGACGGTGGATTTTCCTGTGGGAAACCACTCAACATTGTCACATCGTGCCCATGTTTTGCTAAGCCTTTCAGAAGTTCACCTCCTTGGAGGATATGACTTTTACTGGGATATGGTAAAACTGCCAATATTCTAGCACTGTTGATTATTTCTATGCCAAAG
This sequence comes from Aenictocupidus jacobsonorum, assembly GCA_010014765.2. Lineage (NCBI taxonomy): Eukaryota > Metazoa > Arthropoda > Insecta > Coleoptera > Staphylinidae > Aenictocupidus > Aenictocupidus jacobsonorum. Next base: position 15,629 of record JAAAKC020115317.1, on the reverse strand, counting down.
AAAACTAAGGCAAGCACTGCAGGTACACTAAATTTTTGTAGTTTCATTCTGAGTGCGGCAAAGTTGATTACGTATTAGTTACTAGTATAACCTTTTACTGTTTAATGTTGAACCTATGGAGATAATATAAGGAGAATGTATACTATGTTCCACTATCTTATCAGAAGTTTGGAATTACAAAATGCGTCTATAGATATTTTTAGAGACACATAAAATTACAAAAGCATAACTAATGTCCTGGCAACGCGTTGCAAATGTTTTTTTCTTATATAATACTGTATAATATCAGCAAATCTTTCATTCCTTTAAATGGAGCTATGTAATGGAGATATTATGAAAGAAGAATATCTTCTAGAAGTTCTGTTGATAGAAGTTCATTAAAATATTGTATTGGAGACGAAACTCTTCCATAAGGTGTTCCCATCAGTGGGCGAAATCCACTAACTCCTGAACTGGTAATTTCCTACACGGCAACTCTCTCATTCCAGTCATTTTCAAAGGCAATCTTGTCCCACTTTGTATTAAAAGAATATGGTACAATATATAGAAATATATAGCATTGATAGCATTGTATTGGTTTATTATGCAAAAACAAATCATTGTAACACAATCATTATAGTAAATACCCAGTTAGGCCAATGGCCTTACCGCAAGCAGCGATGCGGGAAAGAAGAAGAAGAAGAAGA
>JAAAKC020114988.1:0-16595 GCA_010014765.2 Aenictocupidus jacobsonorum | reverse complement strand
AAATAGCTAGTATGATTGCCAACATCCGTAGCGGATAAGAACCAAAAGAATAATTCACATGCCTACAAAGGAAGGACAGGACAAGGGATTCTACTGGCGTTCACACGACAGAATTTTAACGCTTTTTTCCCTTCTACTCATCCCCTTCGAAAAATTCAAATTGCACTCTAAACGAGTTATGGAGTTATGCGTAGAGATGATAATGGAACACGCTTGGTGGAAGGTGCAACGGACGGCGTTAAAAGCGACCAGAAACGCATAAAAAAAGGCATAAAAATCAAGCATAAAACGCCGGAACATCCTTTATTAACGTGCGACAAGCACCGGAACACAAGAGCGGCGCGTGTAATATGAAATTATTCCGGTTAGAATGAAGCGCTGCGCATGAGGGTGCGCAGGAGCGATGAGATTAAAAGAACGCAAAAGTCGTAAGTCCCACAGCACCGACAGCATATGACGGAATGAAATTTCAAGCGCGCCGGCAGCAGCGGACATTGTTGCTGTCTGGGGCCTAGTGGAGATGTTGCAGGTGCACCGTGGCCGCCACTTCGGCGAATTGGCAGAATGCGGTGTAATTGATTGTCACTGCTCGGGGCCGCCAGTTCGCAATTTCGAAGTTGGCACAGCGCATTGAAAGCCTAACGAAGAGGCTGAAAAGGAGGAAGAAAATGCGACGGTGTGGGGGAGAAAGGAATGCTCGGCGAGGCGGCTGGCTGTCACAATGTTCGCTGGTGGTTCCCGGGTGTTTCTCCCAGCGGCCTTGCACCGCGCAGTACCGAAATCAAACGTGCACTGCCTTTGGGCGCCGCAACCCAAGCAGCGATTGAGACGAGCGCCGGTGGGTCAGTGGGGGGCCATCGCATGAGAATGGGAACACTATAAACACGTAGAAGGCGCGAAATGCTCACCAGCGCAGGATGACGACTGTTGCATGCACATCCACGCAAGTACCAATTTTATCGCTTTGTTTGGCATCGTTCGAGTCGACCCGATTGAAGAGTGGTGATATCTTTCCAGGTAGACAATGCCCCGCTGCGGCGCAAAAATGACGATGTCGACGCCGATACGACTGCGCGTGAAAGGTGACCTGTACAAAGAGGTGTGCGGGATTAGAAGAAACATAGCCGCAATGGGCGCCTACCTCTGGCCGGATGATTGTTTGCAAAGAACTCCCAATGGATTCCCTCTCTGTGATCAGCGCGAGTTCAGCGCAAAGAGACGAATCAAACGGAGCGGAGAGCCTGCAACTGGAAACAAGGCCTGTGGACCGCGCATCGCCCACCAAGTAACCGAGCACGCGAAAACAGGGAGCGCTGCGAGTACCGCCGCTTGTAATACTCGCACTGGTATGAGCATCCAGCCACATTTTAGTCGAATGCGTCGGGCCGACGGCGCGCACACGCCATTATGCAATGACAACCAGTACCAGCTAGCGCATGCTCTGTGATGGCCTTGATGCGGTGACAGTTCCAACGTTTCCAGACGCTCATTCCGGCAGCGCGCGGGGCGGCACTCGCCAAAAGGCCCAAATTTATGGCCTTCAATTAAAATTTCACGCGCACAATTTTACCTGCAGAATGCAATTAAGCAAATTCCGACGTGTTTCATTCTGATTACTCCCGCACTACTTACTGCAACAGTACTAACTTATTCCGGGAGCGGCGCTAACGTCGACGGCTGCGCATTTTTCACCCAGCGGCGAGAATTCTCAGCGCGCGGGAAGGTACGAACAGTGTGAAACGCTTCCCACATCGACTTCAATAGGGTGCACACACACATTACACCTTGCTGGTGATGCTACTCCTGGCAGCGTCAGCATGTGCAGCGCCAAAATAATTTATTTATAGTCCAATAAATTGAGCCTAAAGCAACGCCCGCACGTAGTTTTCCGCTTTTAAATGCGTCCACGTCGGCGCGCACGATGAATATCAAAGCTTTGACACGTTGGTATTCAATTGCGTGCGGAGTGCCCGCTATCGCGTCGCTCTGGCGTGCAGCGGCAGTAGCGGCTGCTGCCGCTGAAAGCACCACAGCAGCACTACGCCTACCACAGCGCCAGCGGCAGCTGACGCCTTCGCGCCTGCGGCGAGCGCTCGCACGCCCGAAACTAACCCAGAAATTTACATTTAAAGTGACTCTTTCATAAATAACGAAATAACGCCGCTTCGTAAATATTGCGTCACTGAGGGCCTCATACGCAAAAAAAGCAAGCAAGCGCGTTATGCGTCGGCTGCAATCAGTCGAAAATGTGGTGAGGCGCGCGCACTCGGCGCATGCAATTAACGCGCAGAATGGAAACAAATCGAAATGGCACTGGGACAGGTACGCTGAAGTACTGACACAACAAGGCGTGTCTGGCCTTTTTTCCGAGATTGCGTTTTTTCTCCATTTCTACAAAAAGCTGCACGCGTAACGTGCATTTAAATTTCTATGAATTGAAAATGGTCGCTTTCGTTAAATCTTTGATTTCGTCGTTTCATTGGTTTCAACGATGCCAGTTCGAATGGTTAACGCTTGCGATTTATTTAAACATACCTCCTAATAGTACAGATATATATATTATTTAACAGGCGTTAAAATTAGTAATATATGTTGAAAGAGCCTCTGTGTACTCTTCTTGAATGTTTCTTTTGAATGAAACTTGTTGAACATCGCATGTTTAGCGAGCATATATTCATCAAAATAGCATTAAAAATGTTGTTGCTTGTAATTTATGCCTTAATCATAGGAAAACCGGTGCGATAATAATCGTTTTCTATGATAGTAATGGCCAAGACTGGGTGACATTGGGTATGACACTTTGCTTGAGCTTTTTTCGTTAGATTCTTCAATTCTTCAAATCTTAGTTTAAAGTTCAGTAAAATTTATTCTGTACTTAAGGTTTAGCACGCAAAAAATATATGTTGAATTGATATTTCACTAGTTGTTATAGCTTCGCCTTGCCTATTGCCCGAGACAAATATAAAATTATAATTTCGGCGCAAAGCAGAGTGCCATAAAAATTCAAGTTTACGGGGTACAATGCAATTTGGCTTTCCGTTTACTGCAATTTCAGCGCCGCACCGACAGGACGAGATATTAAAGCGAGCTTAATGAATATTTCAACGCGCGCGCGCATTGTTTATGGTGATATTAGTATTTAGGTGCGCGGATTGCGCACGCCTCGATAAAAGGAAATTACGAATGTTATAAGCCGTGAAAGATTGCGGGCGCAGCCTCGGCGCAAAATGATAATTGAAAATTGAACAGCAAAACGCAGGAAATTCAATTTCGGATTAACGCATCGCGTTTGTATCGTAAATGGAGGACGCATGTGCGGCGGCTGCCACTTGCTGCTCTCGCGCGTTGTGCGCGTGTTGAGCGCTGATTGCGTTTTAAATAACTGCGGCCCGAACGCGAAGCACGCCGAACTAATGCGCGCTCAGCTTGCCCCGCAGCCATCGACATCTACGTTATGCCATCAAATATGTATTCCTTGATTAACAGTTATTTATTTTTGATGTTCTTTATGCGTGTACTGTGTAGCTCATAATAACTCGGAACTGAGAATTTAGAATTATATAAATATGCAAAGGTTGCGGGCTATGGCGGGAATACGATGCCGCTGGATGAGGGATTGGAAAAGTGGTGGGGTAGACGTTAGGAGACGACGTGTGCACATATTTGAATAAACCGTGTTTGCTTGCGGCGCCCCCTCATATGCTTCTTATTGTTAGCGCTCGCGGACTATACGAAATAGGCGCATTTCACAAATTGAATTCAGTGGATCGCCTTTCCTCTCTATCGTTTAGAATCTGATACTTGGGATTAATATATTCTGTTAATTAATGTTGTTACTAATAACAGTCAAACGAATATGGGCTCACCCTTTATTATGATATTAAGGGTCCTCCTGACTTCAGATGTCGTTTTGAGGACGTACGCAGTCGTTGCTGCTGTATGCGCAGAAAATAATGTCGATGAGATTTTGGTGTAGCTGTCGCCATCTACTGTCAAATGAGGCGCTACCCGCTTGCAGTGATATGCAGCTGCTGCCGAGGCCTCCACGCGCTGTTTGCACCGCCCGCTGATCGCGGCCTGCTGTTTACAATGGTTTCCAGCTCGGTTCGTCCGGTCCTTGCCCGAGCGCCCAGCTTCGTGCGATGCAAAGCGTCCGCAGCGGCCGCCGCCAATGAGTAATATGGTATGTTGAGGCACCGGTGACTTTGAGAGCGTGTCGAAGCGCGTTTCAGCAGCTTGGGAGGCAATCGTGTTGGGCCCACTACCCTTCAGCCGCGAAGATGGTCGCCCTGTTCGACGGTTACGAGCAACAGTACTCCACGCTGACAGCGGATATCACCGCGCAGATTGGCATACTAGGCACATCCACAACGAGTAAGTAAATCACCAAACAGTCATCAATTTTTCATCGACTTTCTGGAATGATTCAATGTGATTCACAATGACTTCTTAATTGTGTTTTCTTCTCCCATCATAGAGGATCGAAGACAGTTGATATCTGATATTGAGAAGCATGTGGAGGAAGCCCAAGAACTGGTAACACTTATATGAAGTCTTCCCAAATGTTGGGAAATACTGCATCCTTGTTTTCTGCATGCAGCTTGAGCAGATGGATCTGGAGGTTCGAGAAGTTGAGTCAAATAAGCGACAAAGATGTAGGACCAAATTGGACTGCTATCGCGCTGAGTTGAAACGCCTGACGCTGGAGTACATCAAAGCCAGGTCGATCAAGCAGGTCGGCTACGAGTCCGCTGAGGACGTGAACGACGTGCGCATCGCCAGCGATCAGAAGCAGCGTCTGTTGGATAACTCTGAGCGCATCGAGCGCGCAGGCAAGCGCCTCGAAGAGGGCTATCGCGTCGCGCTTGAAACGCAAGAGATAGGTAACAAGGTCCTACAGGATCTGCACGGCCAAAGGGAGACAATACAGCGATCTAGAAACAGAGTACGTGCATTACCACCTCATTTTAACTGTGGTAATCAATGATTAATACGTTACACGCTTCGCAGTTGCGGGAAACGAACGAAGACATAAGCCGATCGTCGCGAATAATGAATTCCATGCTCATGCGTGCCATACAGCAGCGAATCGTCCTGTACACAGTGGGTGCCTGCATTGTTATCACCTTCATCATTGGTTTGTATCTAGGCTTCAACAAATGAGTGCCAGCCGGCAACTCCGGCACTGCTGGGCGAAGATAGTAGAGGAGGAAATGTACAAATTAGGCTTAGTTTAAGCCGTATGCTGTCGACGAGTTCCGCGGCCGTCGGATAACTTTGAACCAAAGACGAGTCAGCACGCTATATTTAGCCGAGTTTTCGATTCGATTGATTACAGGCAAATCGCCGTAAGCACTGTTGGTGCTTCGAGCAGAAACACGAGCAAAATAGGCAATACTTTGCGATAATTTTTTATTGCATTGCAATTCACATTCGTTGGCTTAGCAACAAGGCTGATTCGAAATGCGGGAGAAGGTGCCTGACAACCTACACCGGTATGTTATCTTCATGCATGAATTGGAAATTCACTACTCTCGACTACCAGTTTCGGAGGGAAGGCGGAACAAGGTTATTCGTTGTCTGATTTAATTTATTATTAGCGTAAGTAGGTATTTTGTTTAGTAGGCGAAAAGTAATATTGGTATTGCCGTGTTAATTTTGACTGACTGTTTATTCACGTTGATTGTCGGGTGCGCGACGCATACTGTACGAAAATATGGGACTCTGTATTGGTATTGTAAACTAAGCGAGAAAGTTGTTGTAAACGTTGCGCGCTGCGGAAACAAAACGAAATGAATGAGTAATAAATGCATTCCATTTCTTGTTACTCCTGCCGGTGTCAATCGAGCAATCGTGTGGCTGAAACAAAAACTGTCATTGGCGTCATGCATGTCACAATGTAATGCTTCGAAAATTTGCGTTATTTTTGCAATGTTGAAGTTACTGCCTATTGCATGCACGTTTTTCCTATTGCGTTCGGTGGTCCTGTTGAGCGCGACGACCGAAATTACTTCGAACCCCAAGCGCCCTGCGAATCACACGTATCAGCGAGCTGGTGTTGTTACCAACACCGAGACATGCACGAATATTGCCCTGTAAGCACCGAGCTTGTTTCCTGCATGTACAATTTTTGAAAAATTGCTTTCTTGTATTTCGGCTAATGACTTAGCGATATTCTTGGTGATGATGGTTCGGCGGTGGATGCTGCCATCGCGGCGCTCCTCTGCGAGGGCATCACAAACCCGCAGAGCATGGGCCTTGGTGGTGGATTCCTCATGACGATTTATGACTCGGCGTCGCGGAGCGCGCACGTGTTGAATGCCAGGGAGGTGGCCCCGGCTTCAGCTTGTTCCAAGTTGTACTCTAGAGAAAGGTCGGGGGAAATCTCGGTGGGGGCTTTGGCTGCAGCTGTGCCTGGTGAGGTGATGGGATACTACGAGGCGCACAAGAAGTTCGGAAAGATTGGCTGGTATGATCTATTCCGGCCTGCGATTGATATCGCTTCGAGCGGGATACCCGTGACGCAGTACACAGCAGATATGATTGCGAAGGTCAGGGATGATATTGCTAGCTCTCCCACTATGACGTGAGGCGTTTAATTCCTTTGTATTTCTACGTTTTTGTGACGCGTACGTCGTGTTTCTCAGGGCGTTGCTCACCAATCCTGAGACAAATCACCTATACAAAGCAGGCGAAACAATGCAACGCAAGACTTTGGCCAATACGCTGGAGCTCATAGCACAACATGGACCCAAAGCACTGTATAACGGCATCCTTACCGAGGACTTCCTGTTGGACATTCATGAGAATGGCGGGATTATCACCAGTGAGGACCTGAAAGACTACAAAGCTGTGTGGGGCAAACCGGTCGAGCACTCCATCGGCAAGTACACCCTCTACTCGGCGGGCAATCCTGGCTCTGGAGAGCTCCTCATGTACACTCTAGACGTAATGTCTAGACAGCTCTGCAATGTTGACGCGCTCTTCTGGCACCGCATGATTGAGACGTGGAAATACATGTTTGGTCTACGAGCGGCTTACTCTGGCGGCGGTCCGGACTCCCAATCGGCGGCCCAAAGCAAGTTCAACGCTAGCTTGATCGAAGCGATTGTGTCGAGAATGAAGGACACCTGCACCTCTAACAACGCGAACGACTACTTTCTCGAAAAGACGCACCAGACCCCAGCGGAGGATCACGGCACGTCGCAAATTTGCGTCTACGCACCCAACGGGGATGCCGTTTCCGTCACCTCAACCATAAATCTCTCCTTCGGAGCGCTCTTTGCTTCTGAGTCCACCGGCATCATTCTAAACAACGAGATGATGGACTTCGCAATCCCACGCCACTTCCGCGGCATTGACAACACGCCGAATCGGATCGTCCCCGGGCATTACCCGATGTCCACCATGGTTCCGACGATAGTTCTCAATAGTAAGACAGGGAAAGTGCGACTTGTAATTGGAGCAGCCGGGGGATTTAAGATTCTCACCTCGACGTCTTTTGTGGTGCTGCAGAATCTCTTTATGAGTATTCCGTTGAAGCGGGCCGTGCCGGCCAAGAGGTTGCATCATCAGTTGAAACCAATGGTAGTAGAGTACGAGGAAGGATTTGATGAAGCGATTTTGATGGATTTGCAGAAATTTGGGCATATTTTGCAGTTGTTGGAAAACCTGGACACTGGCAATAGCACGTCGAACATGTCGATGTATTCATGTGTGAATGGTATTTCGATTGTGAACAATGGGATTCATCCTGTGGGGGATCCTAGGCGCAAAGCGTACGGTGCTGGCCTGTAGAGGCCCTCTAAAGGTCATCAGGAGAGTGCAGGGCAACATCAAAGAAAACCCCGTTTTAATATAATATACACCATCTCTATTCGTAAATATATACCTTGACTAGACGCACTGGCTGAAGTTCGTAGTTTCTACGTATGATCTTCTTATCCAACTCATTGAGAATTGGGAATAATCTAATTTCTTGTCGGAACGCTATCACGGTTAGCAGTTGGCATACGGCTCAATTAATCGACTCTGCAACAAGCAATGTACAATTTAAGGCAACCTGGCGAGGGAGGCGGCCAACACATCGAGAAAAATTAGCCGCAAGATCGGTGGAGGCAAATCAAATCAACGAAAATGGGGGACAAGCTAGGAGGTGTGGTGGATTTATAGCGCATCCTACACCGAGCCCAGATTGTCCCCCATTCACGATTGGCGAGAAGCGGTTCGAAGTTGTGACGCACGTCGTCGCAGGACCCATATGTTCAATTACGATTGTAATAATGAGTTCGCGTTATCACATTGCCGCAGACTGCCGTGTTGCGCCCGCACCCCGATTGATAAAACGCATTTACGCCACGTGACAAATTGTTATGCACGCGTTCAGCCGTGAAATAGATTTTGCCGCACACGTAGCAGCCGCCCCCCCGCAGGCTTGCCGGTATAAATGCACGCCGGCTGGCAGCCGAAGAGCCATTAGAAGGTGTCGCGTCAAGCGCGCAACAACCGCCTCCAGCTCGCCGAAAGCCACAGAACACCCGGCGAACATTTTTCTCCACCGATCCAACTATACAAGTCATAGCAGACGCGCACAGCGCAGCCAACGATAGTTTAGTTTTCACACTCCAGAGCAAGATGCAGGCCACAATGATGCACGGTAAATACAGTTATTACGGCATGGTAATGTTTCTGATTACGTTATGGATGTCGTCGGCGAGCGGCTTCCTGGACGCGGAAGGTGAACGCGCATTGAAGGGCCGCGACGAGAGGCTCATGGCCAGGCTCCCAGCGGAGCGCCGCGGCGCCTTCGACAAAGGGCTGGTTTACAGAGAGGAGCGAATAATCCGGGCGGACCTGAGGGATGCCAGGTTTGCGGAGCGCGACACACGCATCGCCATAACGCGAGACGCCACCCGGACGGCCGAGCGAAGATATGGGAAAGAAGCTGATAGAGAACGCACGGATAGCGATGAACGGCGAATTCGCGAGATCAACAACAACGAATTACGCGCTGAGAGAGTTGAAGTGAAGACGGAGAGGGCGGATCGACGTACCCCCGCGGAGGGCGTGGAGGAAAGCCGCATGCGGGTGCGCGACAATAGGCAGGTAAGACGTGAGCAGCGAGATTTGAATGTGCAGCGCACACGACGGGAAGTTGAAAGTCGCAGGGAGCATACTCGCACTGAGAGGCGAGAGGAGAGGCGCGAAGATGGCCAAGATCAAAGAGCTGAGGAGCATCGTGAACGCGAAGAGCGAGTAGATCGCCGCGCCAGGAACGAGGAGCGCATCGAACGCCGTGTACGCGAAGACATTTGCGATGAGCGCCGGGAATGCGGTGAGCGAAGTGAACGATATTTGCAACGGGACAACAGGTACCGTAATCAGCAAGGGCGCGAACACGAAGAAGGAAGAAACACTGAAGAAAGACGCGAGCGCGAGTCTCGCAACGAGCACCTCGACCGCGATGAGCGCGTTGTGCGAGAAGTGACCCGGCGAAATAGGGCTGAACGCCAAGAAGATCGACGTGAGCGCCAGGAGGACCGTCGCGAGCGTGAAGTACGCGGCGAACGCCAAGAAGATCGGCGGCAGTACCAGGTAGCTCGTCGCGAACGCGAGAACAGCGAACGCCTGGAAGAACAACGTGGGCAAACCGAGCGTGAAGAAGACCGACGTGACCGAGAAAGCCTCAGCGAACGACGTGAGCGAGCTGAACGTCCAGAAGGACGTGAACGTGTTGAGCGTCAAGAGCATCACCGCGAGCACGAAGAGTATCGACGAGAACGCCAAGAGGATCGCCGCGAGCGCGAGCGAATCACCGGAAGTGGCAACATCCGTGCAGTACGCAGCGAGCGCGATGAACGCAACATCCTGGCACGTCCCCTCGAGAAAATCGACGAGGCTACTACCCAATGGCCCAGCACCATCATCGCGACCACAAAGGCCCTGCTGATTGTAGTCTTGCTGGGGCAGATCATCAACAAATCCGAAAACAAAAAGTAAGTCATTGCTCTACAAAGCTCATAATCTTAAAAACATGGATTTGGAATTAAACTTGATTGCAACTTTTAGGATGAACCATCTTCGTGACTTCGTGTCCACCCAAATGAACAAAGTTTTCTAAACCATTCGAACGACCTGGCTAATAAATATATGCCCATTACGCGTGGAATACCACAAAATCAACAAAGCATGAGAAACTAAACCATCGAACGACGTATAATCAAATTAAGAACAATCAACGACGACCTAACGCCATGCTCTACGAACCTTCATATTATATAGTAACCCTGAATTTATCCCCTTATTGTTCGTCATTGTGTCCTATATCGAGTGCGTAATTCAGTCAGTACCAAGTAGTTTTAAAAAAATCTCCAAATTGTACCCGCTGTACTGTTCTGTACCACCGTTAGCGAAATGTTAGATGCACTCTTCAATATATTCTATCCTGTTATTGACATACTATATCCTATCTATAAGCTGTATTGTTAGTGGGGTCAAAAGCAACATATTGGAAACTTTAATGATGTTATCTCGTGTAAAACATAGAAGATGTTATGATATCCTTCAATAAAAGAAATATGCATGCACAATAATGAGCTATTAATGTTTTCAATCCACTCGGAGATTATTACCTCTCTCTTTCCTATTGGCACATCGACGCCACTCTATTGCAAGCAGCGCAGTGTGGCAATAATTTGGTCCAGCTCCACCTTGTAGCCGATCAACTGTTGCTGCCGCTCGGCGCATTGCTCACAGGTGCGGTTGGTGATCGTCTTCTGCGCCAGGCCGTGCACAATAGTGCGCAACCGGTTCTCACGCTCCTCATACTTCAGCTCTAACATGTTGAGCTGTAACGATAAAGACGAAATATGCATTGGGGTTTATTGCGCTCTCTTATATAAATTTGAACATCGTATTGCTTTCCGGCTGAGTACTTTTTTTCGCAGACAGAGGGCCTCATCATTGCCGTTGTCAAACTTGCAATCCTGCAGTATAGTGGTCACACCACTGTTGAGCTTATTGTTCAGAAGGTCGCGCTCGACAGTGACAATCGCCAGTTCTTCCTTTGCCGACATGAGCTGGTGTTGCAGGGCTGTGATGCTCACTGCTTGCACTTCCAACTTTTCGCGGAGGGGTGTGACGTTCGTGAGGTAGTTGCTCATCTCTCGTTCGTGCGCTTCCTGAAGAGTATTCAACTGTGGACATTAACAAAAGGAGAATTTCAAATTACGCTTTCCCACGTTTTTACAAATGCAACTTCGTACGTCTTGCAGGCGCTTGGTCTTCAATGCTTGATAGTCGCTTTCCACGCGTGTGAGTTGCGCCCGGATGCGATCCCTTTCCATGCGGAGCATGCTGCCTTCCTCCTCGACCGTTGTTGGTGGCGGAGTACAGATCAAGACTGCCTTGTTCTCAACTGACGGTTTCCTCTCTGTGAAATTTGTCCGAAGGGATCCTTCGCGTTCTTTCTGTAATCGTCGATTGGTCCGCCGCAACTCGTCGAGGTCCTTCTGTGCCTTAGCTAGAGATTTCTCCTTGGCCGCGAGCTCCGCCTGATATCCGCGTATCGTCGCAATCAGATGCGCGTCCTCCTTTGGCTCGGATTTCTTCGTTGTCGTTGACTTGGCGTTGGCAACGCGCTCGTTGTGGCCCTGCATAGGCTCCGTCTGGCACACGCTGTGCGTGGTGTCCTTGGCTGGAATCTTTTCACCGATGTAATCGCGCGTCTGCGTGTACACGTCGTATGTGTCCCCCTTGCGCTTCAGCTGCCCCTTGAGGTCGTTGACGTGCAGCTCCAGATCCTCAATGTGCGATTCGTACTTGAGCTTCATCTGGTTAAATTTCTCCTGCACGTCCTTGAAGACCTTCGAGTTTTGTGCGTCGCGCATGAGCGCTTCCTGCTCCAAGCCCTTGATGCGCTCCTCGAACAGCTTGCGCGCGCTGTGCTCGTCGTATTTGGAGGCAACGATCAGCGCCGATACAGAGTCGGGGTGTTTGCGTGCGATGATGCGCTCCATCTCCTTGATCTGCCTGTTCAGGTCCATGATACACTTGGCGTCCTTGTCCACTTGCTGCTTGTGCTGTTTGGCGGCGGCACGCTCGTGCTCCAGCAGCTTGTTGGCGTTGAACTCATTCTCCTTGAGCTTATCGCGAATGCTCTGGATGGCCTTCAGGTCGGATTTGTACTTGGTGAGCACGCCGTCCAGGTCGATGACGCGCCGCTCCAGGATATTGTTCGCGGTCAGCAACTCGTCACAAGTGACACGCAGCTCCGCCTGTGACTTGTTGGCAGCCTCAAGTTGCAGTTGCAGCGCCGTCCTCTGCTCCTGCGTGTCCTTGAGCGTCTCCAGTGCCTTGCTCAGCTCAGCGGAGCTCGTCATGCGCTGGCGAAGATCGGCAAGTTCTTTCTGTCAAAAGAAGAACAAAATTCGTAGCGTAGCATAGACACCGTCGTCCTCGGAGCAAAAAAAAAAGGCTGGGGATCGGTGCCATTAGTTTTGGTCAGTAAAATGAAAACCAGTTCGCACGCGCGCAAAGACATGAAAACAACATTCCTGCGCGCATGCCGGACGAAGAGTTTACGCGTTTATGCAAATCGGTCTGAACCTGACCGTTCGTGAATCCCATCTCATATGTACGTCCTGTTATGTTGCGATAACGAATCCGAATTGGAATTGCAGGCAGAATAACAAATGCGATGAAATTGTGCTTATTTGTCGCAGGAAAAGGAATCGCGCGTATTGCCTGCTGAACCTGCGTTTCGATCACATTCGCCCGATTGTAGCGAATCGCGCGGGCAGGTCAGTGACGCCTCGTTAATGTTTTTCCATCGAAAAGCCGCATTCGTTAGAATAACGAAATAACGAGCGGCATCCGCAGGACCGAGCGGCACGCGCGCTATAAAAGCCGGCAGGCGACAACTCGATGTAGTCGTGCGACACTCTGCCGGACATGAAGTTCCTTCCCGTACTGAGCTTAGCCCTGGTGGCCTCTACTGCGGTGCTCGCCAAGCCGAGCAAAGAAATCGCCAAGGAGGGTGACAAGGAATCATCACCCAGCGCAGATGCCATCCAAGAGGTGGACGCTACGCTCACTGACGACGTACACCCCGAGGTAATAAGCAAGACGCACGTTGCTGAAGAAATCGCGGTGAAGGCCCTACCCAAAGGATTGAAAGTCGCCGAAATCGAGGAGGAATTTACGCCGGCCGAAACGCCTGAGCCGAAAATTTCTTACAATGGCAGCCAGCTCCTCAGGGTTGTGCTAGACTCCAAAGACAAGAAGAAAATCATTGCGAAACTACGAGATTCTCATAGTAAGTAGCCCACTCGTCTTGCTAGCATTTCTTGAAGATTTCATTTTATTGGTAACGAATGTTAATGCTTTTTTCAAGATATATCTATGTGGGGAGGTAACCACAGTGCTGTAGACATTCTGGTACGTCCCGCATACAAGGACAACGTCCTCAAAAGCCTTACCAGCAACACCATCAACTACGAAGTGGTTATCGACGATATCCAGAAGGCAATTGACGAAGAGAACCCTGCAAACGAGGATGACGAATTGACGAACAGGCAGGGTACGTCCACAAACGCGTTATTTTGCCCGACCTTGTAAACACGTGGTCTGTTTGCAGGGTTTTATGTTACTAACATGCATCCACTACAGCATTAAATGCATTACTCTCGCACTACATGCATTTGTATATGTACTCTTGAATGCCCCTTTACTTGTAATTAACATGCACTGAATGCTCCATGCACTAACGGAACTCTGACCTAGTGTTTCAAAGTTAAATTTTCAATCATTCCACTTCTCTAGGCCATCAAATGTCTTGGAGCTCGTACCATGGCCTGCGCGACATTCACAGTTACCTGGACTACCTGGGCCAAACATATCCAAACCTGGTGAGCACGCAGGTGATCGGCACCAGCCACAAGAGTCGGCCACTTAAGCTGGTCAAAATTTCGAATGGCCATGCCGGTAACAAGGCAATCTGGGTGGATGGGGGCATACATGCGCGAGAGTGGATTTCGCCAGCCTCGGTGACCTACATCATCAACGATTTGGTGCTGAACTTTGACGCCCTGCCCAAGGAGTTGCAGAACTTGGACTGGTACATTCTGCCGGTGGCAAATCCGGATGGCTATCAGTACTCGCACGAAACGGATCGCTTGTGGCGGAAAAATCGCGCTTACAATGGACAGTGTCATGGCACCGATTTGAATCGAAATTTTGAGTGAGGAAAAACGGCATTCTTAAACCCTGAACTAGAAACCTCACATTGAGAAAAACAATTGAAGAATCCAGTTTTTACGTTGACATTTCTATGCAGATATAAATGGGGAGGTCGTGGCAGTGGTCACAATCCCTGTCAGGAGATCTACGCCGGAACGGGGCCCTTCTCTGAGCCAGAGTCCAATGCTATCCGCAATTTCATCACTCACACTAAAGCCAACTGGCAGGGCTACGTTTCCTTCCACTCCTATGGCCAATACATTCTGTATCCGTGGGGCTACGATAGGGTGGTTACCAACGATTACCAAGAGATGACACGTGTCGCTCAAGCTGCTGCTCAGGTACAACCACAAAACCGTTATTAATCAGACCTTGAAGCTGATCAGCGCTCGGTGAATTCAATTAATCTTTATTCCAGGCGATTCGTTCAGTTGGTGGACCAAGCTACACAGTGGGACCCTCTGGATCCACCTTGTACCCAGCTTCAGGGGGCTCCGACGACTGGGCGAAGGGGATCGTCAAGATGAAGTACACCTACACGATTGAGCTACGCGACAATGGTCGCTACGGTTTCATTCTGCCTGCCAATTACATAAAGCCAACTGCTGCTGAAGCGCTCGCCGCACTGCGAGTGATCGCTAAGGCAGTTTCGAATGCTTAGCTCAGGAACTATTATGTTTACTGACTGAATTTCGACTCCTAATACATTTAATAGAGATGCAACAATCACTTTGAAACTAATATTTTAGAAATTACTTACTGCTGCAATTCTCAGCTCCTCTTTGAGTCCATTGTTGTCATCCAGAAGCATCTTGATGACTCCCTCCTTCTTCCCTAACTCTTCCTCATGGTGTCTTTTTAATACCTTAAATATCACTTCCTTTTCAGAAAGTTGAGGCTCACCAAGATCACGGATGCTCTCTATACTGGTGCTCTTACTGATTTCAGGTTGTTTTGGTGACTGTCTATTGAATACATTTTGAGATGCAGGAATGGGTGCACTTCTTTCAATGCCTTTGTTGCTTACAGTACTGATTATCGTTGAGGCAAGCTTTGAAACTGAATCAAACTCCATGCTGTAGTTCTCTCCTGAAGTGTGTGATGAAAGTGGGGATTGTTTAGAGTTCTCCCTGGTTGCCGTAGTGGCAACAGCAACTGGATCTGCTGCAGCTAATGCAACAGAAAGTTCAGGTACTTTCAATGGCTCCATATTGCTCTTACTATTACACTCCATATCAGGAGTGGTATCCTTCTCGGGAGTGTGATATTGCTCTTCTTGGTGTTGATGTAACTGATGATGATGATGAGAGTATTGGCTCTTCTCGTCCAACGGCAACGGACTGATGCTTTTTGGCGTCGGTGTTGAATTCTCCGACTCGCTAAGGTCGGACAAGTTTGGCGAGGTCTTGGAGAGCAGACTTAACTGTTCAAAGCTTTTGGAACTCTCCATGTAGATCTTCTCCGCTTCGCGCATAATCTCATCAATGGACAGCTGACCGATGTCCTTCTGGTATTGACCGAGCGGACTCTTCGCGCTCAGACGACTGATCTCCTCGAGGATGCTCGGTATGTCAACATCGTCGTCGGGTTCCTCTGCCTCTTGTTCGTGCTCCAGGTACTCAGCGAGCGAGCTCGAGATTTCACGCTCGCTATGCCTGCCCGAGCCACCGGAGGCAGCGGTTGCGTGCTTCAGCCACCAGAAGTTGCCAACGGCGGCCGCCTGCTTGGTTTCCATGTTCACGCGCGCCTGGTAGGTGGTAGCCCGCTATCGATAAAACTAATCGACACTTGGCGGGCGCCGCGAGTGGCTCGCGGTCGCGCAGAACACCCAAAATTGCAATACTGTTTACACCTGCTCGCTTAGATTCATCTGTCACCGGTCGACGGCCAGTCACAACACAGCTAGCAGCACACGCTAGCGCCGCAAACTTGATTGGTTGGACTGCTAAGGCTTGACAATGCTACCAATCTCGCAAGTAAAAGCAGAAAAATACTAGGAATAATGGCATGACATTCTAAACAAATTTCGATCCAAGACGTGTCGCATTAGCGTGACTCTCTGTAATTTAAGCAACTATGCTAAAAAAACACGAGTTTTAAACAAATTCGAAAAGTGCACGACAATTAAATATCATTGGTGTCCATGCTCTTCATTTAAATGTTCACACATGTCGCGAGCTGAAGTAAAGCAATCGAATTTCCCTTTTTCCAAAATATTCCAAAATATTTTTTCCATTCACACATTTTTCCAATTGCGGATAATAGTCGTTACCATACCATATGAACCACTTCCAAAAGGTTTGTAGATATAATAAGCGTATCTCCGAGATCAACAATACATCGGAGGAACCAGAGAC
>JAAAKC020114881.1:4680-21488 GCA_010014765.2 Aenictocupidus jacobsonorum | reverse complement strand
GTGTCCCTCAGCTTCTGCCCCTCGATCTCCATGTCCAGCCGAATGGGCACCAAGATCTCGCTCTGGTTGGCGTTCTCTACGTGCGTCTGCGGGTCGCTGTCGTCGAAGCAGAGCGGAAAAGTGCGCACCTTCTTTGTGGCGACGCGATTGCGGTTGATTGGCGTCGCCTGCGGCACCGCGTCCAAGTGGCTGGAATTTGGTAGCGATGGCACCCACTGTGTGTTCTTTTTGGTCTTGCTCTCCCTTGGTATGGGCGGCTCTGCTGTGTGAACTGAAACTGGAACACAGAAACCATGCAGCTACTACACCAGTTCACGTCAAACATTTGGTCATGAGCACCTACTGGAATGTGTGTATTTCTCATCGTTTCCCTCAATGATGTCTTCAACTTCTGATGATCGCAGCAATGATACACTGCTCGCCAGCACTTGCTGACTCAGACCAAGCTCAATTAAGCGCTTCCTCTCTTCATAGTTGATGGTGCGACGGAACATGCCCGGGTAGCGCTTGTACAGCGAGCCCCGAAACAATCGCAGGTAATTGCCCACCTATTCAGCCATGCACACAACCAGTGAGAAATGCAAAACAAAGTAACCTCCAAAGGGCCGCAACGCAAAACAAACGCGACTTAATGGAATACCTCAGAACCGATGCAGTAATATTCTCCATTTTCCTCGAGCTGGAAGCTCAGCGGCTTGTCGCCGAATGTCCGCAAAGCCATCTTCGGCGTAGTATTCCACAAAAATCGCGCTTTTTTCCAACCCAGAACGTCGGAACGGCCGGGACGCCAACCAGCCAGCCAGCGGCGTCAACTGACATGTTCGCAATAGTGACAAGAGGAGTGCCAACATTGCAACGAACTGCTTCGCCAAGTGCACCACGATGCCGCGTATGATACACCACACTGCCATTAAAAGTGACTATTCTGTACAGAATGCACGATACAATTAATTATACGAACGCATAACTTTATGACCTACATGATCGGCAGCGAAATTTCAAATTAAGCGGAAAATAAATAGTCACTAAACATCACTGCTGCCACCTCAGCAAAGCGCTCCAAACTTGAAAGTTCGAGGCAAGCGCCTTTTCGCGACGTCAGTGCGCTTCCAATTGGAAATTACCAGTGGAAAGAAAATGGCTCGATCGCTGCAAAAGACGTGGCATCAAACCGCTAAGCCCTACTCAAACCTATCGCAAGGAGGCTGTGAAACCTACCGGATCATCTTCGTCCGGCATGGCCAGTCCGAGTGGAACAAGAAGAACCAGTTCTGCGGCTGGTACGACGCGCACCTCTCCAAACAGGGACGCGCCGAGGCGAAGCAGGCCGGCCGGCTGCTCAAGGAGTGCAAGGTGAAGCTGCACGGCGGCTTCACGTCGCGCCTCTGCCGCGCCATCCAAACCATGGACATCATCCTGGCGGAGCTGCGCCAGGCGGACGTGCCAGTGGAGCGCGACTGGCGCCTCAACGAGCGCCACTACGGCAACCTCACCGGCATGAACAAGGCCGAGGCGATGGAGCTGTTCGGCGAGGAGAAGGTGCACACGTGGCGGCGCAGCTACACGACGCGCCCGCCCCAGATGCTGGACATCAATCCGCACTACAGCGCTGTGATGGACGGGAAGCGGCACGGGCTGAGGGACTCGGAGGTGCCGCTATGCGAGTCGCTGCAGGACACGGTGCTGCGGACGCTGCCCTACTGGCAGGACCACATCACGCCGGAGATTCGGAGCGGGAAGGCCCTGCTGGTCGCCGCGCACGGCAACTCCCTGCGCGGCATCGTCAAGCACATCGAGCGCATCACCGACGACGGCATACAGCACCTCAACCTGCCAACGGGCGTGCCGTTCGTGTACACGCTGGACCACTGCTTCATGGCCGTCGAAGACAATCCGGTGGAGTTCATCGGCGACGCGGAGAAGGTGAGCGCGGCGATGAAGGACCTGGAGAAGGCGAAGCGCGCCGAGGGGGAGGGCGACAAGGAACCGTGCTCGTGACTTACTGAGTAACATGTAATCTATAGGCTAACATTAATCAGTCCACTTGTCTGCCGGTCACTTCTCCCCATTTTTGGTTCGCTCAATTCGGCTGGAATGCACATCAATTAACAACGACGTCATCTTTCCCCCCACCCAGCTTGCGCTCTCACCTTCTCTTTGTCCTTGTCCTTGCTATCCCTATGCTCGTGCTTGTTGCCGTCACCCTTCACCACCTGCACCATTCTGAGCGTTAAGACGGCCAGCACGGCATCCAACGGATCCATAAAGCCTCTCTGCATCCACTTCGGAATCGTCGTCCTCGCATGCGAGAACCCCAACTTTTGCAGAATGTAGTCGATCCCGTAGGGTTCAATGTACTTCCCGGCGACGCTGAGCAGCCGCACCGTCGGCTCCAGGTGCCACGTCTTGCAGTTGTAGCTTCTCCAATCTTTCGAAAAGATGTCGACGTCCAGCTGCTGCTGCTGCTGCTGCTGCTGCGGCGGCGGCTTTTGCTTCCCCGCTGCCGATGAAGCGGAGGAGCTCGTGGAGGACGCGGGCACCGATGAGCCGGCCGCGTCGGGCCGAAGGTCGCTCGACAGTCGCGACGAGGACGCACCCAATAGCTTATCCTTCTCGCGCACGTAGGACGTCACGAGGTCGTGCAGGAAGAAGAACGCCTCGGCGTCCACGGTGACAAAGATGTGATCCTCGAACTCGGTGATGAACGAACACTCGACCACGGGCTTCTCGGCGTTCTCGTCCGGCGTGGTGGACGTCTGCAGGTGCTCGGTCTTGAGGTGCAGCTGGAGGCTCGGCAGCGCGAAGATCACCTCGCGATTGTGATTGGGGTCCTGCATCTTTTGATTGTTGGCGGCGCTGCCGCGACCGCCGCGCTCCATGGAGTTGTCCTTCTCGCGTTCCAGCGACGGGAAGCGGTCCACCTCTGCCAAAACCGAGCGCGATTAGAAGCGAACCAGCGGCGCGAGCGAATTGTAGCAAGAAGTGCACCGCGTTACCATCGATGGTGCTGTTCGCGAAGGCGTAGCTGAACCACTCCTGCAGCGTTTTGAACTGCGGCGGAAACAATACGCTGCGCGACATCTTGCACACGGCTGCCATCGAGGGTAGCTGCGTTTTGTACGTGGAGAGGCCCAGACTGCAGGCTAGCGTTTGCACCACGTGCACGTCCAGCGCGTCGCAGCCTGAAACGTGCAACAAGAGCCAATAAGTAACGCACCGCGCGCCGCATTGCTGCTCACCGTTCTTCGAAGGAATTTCCTGCGCCTCAGTGTTGAAAGTAATGCACGGCTCGCGGAGGCTAAACAGCGCCCAACTCTTCGACTTGAAGTTGATGCCGTGGAAGCACGCCAGCGAGATGTTCTTGCCGTGCAGCTCCATCGTGCCGCCGAGCACGGTGCCGAACGTCGGCAGCGGCAGGTGCATGGTGCTCAGCTGCAGGCCGCACACGTGCGCCAGCACCCGCTGCCAGTGCCGGTGGTGGCGCGCATCGCCCACCTGACCGCTCCACGCCTGCTGCTGTTGCTGCTGCTGGTGGTGGTGGAGGTGCTGGGCATCGCGCGACCGCTGCGGCGTCGCCTTCGGCGCCCGGCTGAAGCCGCTGAACGCGCGCTTGCTGCTGTTGAACTGCTGCGAGAAGAACTCCTCCAACTTGTTGAACATCTTCAGCAGGTCGGCGGTGGAGGACTTGGACATCATAATCTGCAGCTGGTCCCAGGAGAGGTCGCCATGCATGAAGATGGACGCGGGGCGGCGCGTCGGCAGCGCGGACTGCGTCCTGCTGAGGCGCCACTCGTCGCGCAGGTTGACTTTGAGGTCGGAGACGCGGCACATCAGCACTGAGGTGGCCATGTAGTCGAGGCGCAGCTCCAGCGCGTGCAGCTTGAGGCCAACGGTGTGGTCGGGCTCCAAGTCGGGCTCCTCGCGAATGTGAACTGCAACGCAAAGCAAGCTGTCAAACCTGCAAAGTCGCCGCCGCCGCCGCCGCCGCCGCCGCCAGCAACTCACTGTAGGTGTCAATGCTGGCGAGCTCGATGTTCCCGCCCACGATGCCGCCCTTGGCGTCCAGCCCGCTGCCGCCCAGGCCGACCGCAATGTACAGATTCTTGTGCCCCGTGGAGCCGATGCTGAGGCGCCCCTCGCTGCGGAAGTCCTTCGTCAGCCAGGACACGTTTCCCATCACATTGCCCATGTTCATGTGGACGTTCAGCTTTTTGAAGTTGACCGCAAACAGCACCAGCGTCTCCCACGCCGTTTGGTTCTTGTGCTCCGAGGGGGAGGGCGACTCTGTTGTCCTCGAGTCCTCACTGCAGGTGCGCCCGCCGTGCTTGAGCCGCTGTTTGGCCGCATCAGCGAGAGGCTGCGCGGTCGCGTCCAGCTGCAGCTTCAGCCTCTCCTTGGTGAGGAGCGGCGACTTGTCGGCGCGCCTGCCCTCCCGCCCCTCGCGCGCCTCGCGGCCCACGCCGCTCAGGCTCTCCTCTTCCGCGTACGTGGTCATGCTCAGGTCGCCGAGGAACATCCGGCGGACAATCGAGCGCCGATACCACGCCTTGGGGAAGGCCAATATCTCGGTGAGCCGCCGCATGTCGTACTTGAAGGAGGCGGAGCCGATGTCGGTGATGGTGCTAAATCGGATCACGTTGCGGTCGCGCCCCTTCGTCTCCGGCTTCATGTCCAGCATGCGGCTGCGCGACAGGTGAAACTTGACGAACTCCACGTTGATGCTCAGCGAGTCCTTCCGCTCCGAGTCCGAGAGCGGTGACCATTGCGCCTCCTTGAGCGCCGACTTCTTACCGCCGTACGGATGGAAGATGTACACCGAGAAGTCGCTCAGGCAACCGGTCACGCTCAGGCCGCCGACGGCCGTGGCGGCGGTGTTCGGCGTGCCGTCGCCGCCAAACTCGCTCTGCAGCAGCTCCTCCTCGGCGCGCTTGGAGCTGAAAACGATGTCCAGCGACGGCAGCTGCAGCATGCACTCCACCCGGGACACGGGCAGGCAGCTGAAGCGGAACGTGGACGGCTGCATGTGAAAGTAGACGATGACATCGACGGGGAAGCTGGTGTACACAAGCTGGTTGCCGTAGTTGGCACCGCCGTCGTTCTCGGCGAGCAGCGAGCTCGCGGTGGCGTTGAAGTTGGACTTGGCCGGGATCGGCTCGAGGGTCTGCTCGAGGAATTCCAGGATGTGCGGACTGATGATGGTCTCCTCGGGCACACTCTGCAGCGTCATCCAGGCGAACAGCGACGCCTTCTTCACGTGCTGCAGCTTCCTCGGCGGCGGCGGCGGCAGCGGCGGCGGCGGATGCTGCGGGTGCGCGGCCCCGCTCACGTCGGCCAGATACGCCTCCAAGCCGGCGTAGGGCAGCTCCAGCGAGGTCTTGGACGAGGTGGGCGTGTAGTTCGGGTTCGAGATGCCGTGCATCGAGGAGGAGTTGCGCAGGTCGAGGTCGAAAGTGTGCGCGGCGGCGCTCTGCGGGCAGCTCTCCTGCCGCCTGAACGCCTGGTCGATGCGAATCTCCTCCGAGTACGACGACGACGCCCTGTACCTCTCGCGCGTGATGGTGATGCCCTCCCGCTCGCGCATGCCCGCCCCGGCCGACGGCGACGGCGGCGGCGGCGGCTCCAGGTTGGGTGTGTTCTGGCCCGAGTCCAGCACGGCCACCCTGGACTGATACAGCAGCTTCACATCCATGCCGGGAATGTGGAAGATGGTCAAGTCCACCAGCGTCGCATGGGGCGTGGCGTTGCGCAGGCGTGCGCCGGACTGCGCCAGCAGCTTGTCCTTGTTGCGCCGCGCCGGATCCGGGGATCCGCCCGACGTGGCCGAGAAGTCCAGCAGGCCCGCCGAGCAGCTCCGGTCTTTGCGCATGCTGCGCAACTTGATCTCCTCGTCGCGGGCGGCGTCCTTCGTGTGCAGCACGCACTTGCCGCTGTTGATGAAGACCTTCACGTCCAGCTCCAGGTCGATGTTGGGCTCCGCCTGCTTGCCGAGGTCGCGGCACTGCTGGTTCGCGCCACTCGCCGCCGCGCCGCCGCCGCCTCCCCCGCAGGGGGCGCGCGTGAACAGCTCGTCCATTAGCGCAGCGCCCTCGGCGAACTCGTACGAGTGGGGCTTGCGCCGCAGCTGCACCCGGTCGCCGTCCATGTGGACCACCTCCTCGGCGCTCCAGTCCGGCAGCGACAGGTCCGAGGACGCGCTCTGCAGCGAGCGCTGCCGCTCCTCGCAGAAGGTCACATGGTGCTCCCTGGCCCTGAGCGACGCCGACCGCGAAGGCCCGCTGCGCGGCGATGAGTCGATGCTGCCCGCCGGCGACTGGGGCGCTTCGGGCGACCCCTGATGCTCCGGCATCGGCGCGATGAACGACCGCGACCGATTGGACTTGCCGCCCAGGAGCTTGCCCTGCCGAGAGGCCGCCTTCAGGCTCTGCCTGCGCAAGCGCTGGATGATGTCCATGCGGAAGTCCTTGTACACCATCGCCTCCAGCTTGTGGAACTTCTTCAGCTCCAGCTCGATGGTGCCGTGCGAGGCGCCCAGGCTGCGCAGGTCGTTGATGATCTTCGCCTGCTCGTTCATCTCCTTCTCCAGCAGCCGCGAGCGCTCCTTGTTGTCCAGCGACGCGTCGAAGAGTATCGCCGGCAGGATGGACTCCTGCGAGGCGCGCGCCCCATCCGCCGGATTGTTGTCGTCGTCGCTGTCGTAGTCGACGCGCAGCGGCGTGTCCTCGGCGCCGGTGAGCATCGTCAGCGTGTGCCCCAGCGAGCTCAGCTGCTTGCCGACGTTAGTGTCTAGGTGTATGTCGACGCCCTCCATCTTCCACTGCACGCTGAGGAACCACTTGGCGTTCTCGCTCTGTCTCGCCGCGATGGTGCGCGAGCACACCTCGTAGGTGCCGTCGGAGACGACGCACAGGTTCATGATGGCCGCGTCGGCCATGTCCGGCTTCCAGTCGTCCAGCGACGTCTCGAAGTCGTCGGCGAAGCGCAGGCAAAGGTTGGAGAACTTGCCCTTGCTCACCAGCGAGCCGGAGCTGCACGCCGAGATGGACGTGTTCTCCAGGGTGATGACCACGGCGCCGCGCGACTCCTCGTAGATGGCGCCCGCCTGCCGCTGGTGCCAGGGCAGGGGGAGCGGGTTCAGCGGCAGGCAGATGCCCATGTCCTCGACGGTGAGCTGCAGGAAGAGCATGGAGAGGTGCGGGGCGCTCATCGCGGCGGCGTTGCTGGACTGCAGCCGCTCGTACACCTGCTGCGTGGCAGTGAGCACCTCCCTGTTCAGGTTGGCGCGCTTCTCGTTCCAGTAGTCGTAGGCGTTCTTGTAGTTCAGCCACACCAGAATGGCCTTGTCGACCGCCACGGGCTGGATGTAGATCAGCGGGCGCTTGAGGGTGATCAGCACCACCTCCTTGTCGTCGCCCTCGACCATTTCGTCCTGGAAGGCGTTGCGGCAGCCGATGCGCGTGTTGAAGAACGCGAATTGCTGGTACTCGGCCTCGGCCTCCTCGAACAGCGCGTTGCGGATCAGCTGCCCCAGCGACAGGTTCAAGTCCACCTGCGCCTTGCCGAACAGGCGGTTCGCCGCGTTCTTGGCGTTCTGTATCCGATTGCTCAGCTCCAGCACCACCGCGCCCGTCTCCAGCCGCACCGCGGAGCTGCCGGCCGTCGTGGCCGTCAGCTGAATGCGCTGCATCTGTATGACCAGCGAGAACAGCACCGACGTGCTGCTACCGATGGCGGCCTCGTCGTCGTGGTCCTCC
Source organism: Aenictocupidus jacobsonorum (assembly GCA_010014765.2). Taxonomy (NCBI): domain Eukaryota; kingdom Metazoa; phylum Arthropoda; class Insecta; order Coleoptera; family Staphylinidae; genus Aenictocupidus; species Aenictocupidus jacobsonorum. The sequence goes on along the minus strand of JAAAKC020114881.1, from coordinate 13,737 downwards.
CAGATGGCGACCGGCTTCTCGCCGCCGTAGACCTTCTGCACCACCTCGTTCACCTCCTTCATGAAGACCTTCTGCACGAACACGAGGTGATTGAGCAGGTCCGTCGTCAGCGAGTGCTCAAAGGCGCCGATCTCAGCGTGCGCGCTCAGGTAGCCGCCCTGCATGAACACCACGCCCTCGTGGGCGTGCGGTAGCGGCGCGGCGGGCGTCCCCTCGGGTATGTACTCCGCCGACACGTGCACCGCCGGCAGGGCGATGGACGCCTCCGAGGGGAGGTTCGCCTCGGACGCCGGCAGCTTCGTGGTGAAGCTCAGGCTGTGCTGCGGCAGGTCGATGGTGAACTTGGCCTTGGCGCCGGTGACGCCGGCGCTGGTGACGTGGTCCATCTTGTACTGCGCCTGCAGGCTCGGCAGCAGCGCCGCGTTCACGCTCAGCGACTGCAGGATGACGGAGAACTGCATCACCAGCGGCTGCAGCAGGCCCTTCTCCTGCTGCGCGGCGAGGCGCGAGAAGCCCGCGGAGGACATCGGGGCGATGGGCGCACGCGCGCGACCGCGGCTTTTCGGCGACGCCGGCGGGCGCTCCTCCTCGGCCACTCCGCCCTGGCCGCGCGACATGCGGCTCGAGGTGCGCGTCACGCGCAACTCCTGCAGCGTCGAGCTGAGCTGCTTGCTGCCGCGCGTCACCATGCCGTGCAGGGCGACGGGATGCTGCGGAATGTCAATGCTCACCGCGCCCACGCTCAGCAGGCCGTTGTTCTTGTCCCTGGCGCGCTTGCTCACGCTGGAGTAGAGCGTCTGCGACTTGCCGACGGTCACCTTGACGACGGTCTGTTGGCTGGGCGCCACGCCCTCCAGGAGGACGATCATCGCGCGCCCCACCTGCCCGGTGAGGGAGCACTCCAGCGAGGCGGGCTGCGACTTGCTGCGGCACGTGAGCGACGCGTGCAGCGAGGTGATCTCGGCCTCCAACTTCAGCACGCTGAGCGTGGCGAGCAGCTTGGTGCGGTGGATGCGCGCCACGCCGAAGACGACGAGCTTGGTGTGCTCGCGGACGGAGGACGCGCCCCTCTCCAGCAGCGGAGTGCAGCGGTCCTTTTCGACGGTGGCCACGCCACTGCCTTCACGCGAGCGCGAGGACTCGCCGTCGGTCTTGCTCTCGCTGAGGATGTCGTACTTGCGGTTGCCCTTGTAGTGCTCGGATATGTCCGCGCCGCCAATCGAGAACCTACCAACGACAGGCGAGTTGTTTAGCAACGAAGAAGCACGAACGGGAACAAGAGCGAATGCGAACGCTTGCCTGTGCTTGATTGTTTTGTTGTCCGGCATGTTCGCGTAGAGGTCCAGCACGTGGTACATGGTCTTCCAGCATCGTCCAACACTCTTGTCGCTCGATAGCGTCACGTTGGTGATGTTCTCGATTGCCGAGCCGCTGGGACTGCTCAACGTGACCGGCGTGCCGCCGCCCTCGCTCAAATTCATATACCCCTTGACGCTCTTGCCGGTGGAGCGCCACTTCTGCGCGAAGCTCTGCGGCCTGGAGCGCACGCTCGCCGACGGGGAGATGACCGGCTTCTGGGAGATGGTGTCCGAACCATCCGAGATCTTCAGGCTCAGCGGCTTCGTGTAATCGACGCCTTCGTGCAGATCGGAAGCTGAAAACAAAAGACCTACACTTACACTTTGCGGCGAGCGCGACACGGCGAACTCCACCTGAATTCATGTGCGCCTTCATGTCGACGTGATCGCTCGCGCTCGTCTTCGGCCGGCGCACCTCCACCGGCTGCTGCTCGCGGAGCTCATTCTGCGTGTCCTTCACGTTCTGATACATGTTGCTGATCTGGTGCAGCAGCCGCAGCAGTGGCATATTCACCCGCTGCGAGATGAAGCGCACGCCCACGTTGAAATTGATCACCGTGCTGGTGTGGTTCTTCAGCTGGCCGCGCGAGACGTACAGCACGTTGCGCGTCCGAATCATGTCGTTCACGGCCATGTCCGTCATGCGGTCCACCTCGATCTCCACCGAGATTTTCTCGCACACGAACGCCGGACACTCATCCGCGTTTACCTCCACGAACATCCGCTTACTCTTGTTCTTGCCCTTCTTCTTCTCCAGCTTGCCGTGCTCCGAGACGACGATGTCGATGCGCATCGTGTCCATGTTGCCCACCAGGGACAGGTTCGACCCCAGGGCGTCCAAGGGCGGCACGTCGGCCTGTGCGCCACACTCAGCCACGTTGGCGACCTTGAGCTGTTGCGGCATCACGCCGAGGCTGGAGAGGAGCGGCTGGAAGATGACGTTCGCATCTTCGAAGCGGAGCGAGTCCTGGATGGGGTACAGGTTGACGGGGTACGCCTGGCTGGGCTTGACGTCTTCTTCCGTCGATTCGGTCTGCAGGGTGTCGAGTTTGCACTGAAGATCGCCAGCTGGCGGCAAGCAGCGATGAATTACGGACACTAGGAGCATAACCGAGGAGCACGGAGCTTACCCTTGAGGAAGCCGTCGTTGTTCTGCCGTGCCATCCACGAGTACAGGTCCTCTCTGGACTCCTTCTCGTGCTTCTGATAGATTGGGCTCGTGGGCAGGTCTGGAGAGGAGTGCGCCGCGACACTGGGATCGGAGCCCATGTTGATCAGCGCGCGATCCTCCCTCAAAGCGCCGTAACCTGCCACAGATCCGCAGTTGAAACAACGCGCTGCGTCAAGCGGATGGTTGTCGCCTTGCTTCTTTCGGCTCCCCCTCGGGGAGCCATGGCTTACAGTAATTCTCCTCGGGCGGCTTTTTAGGCAGGAATATGTTAGCGCCGTTGAGCAGGGGCAGGACGACGCTGGAGCGACTGCTGGGCGGCACGACCACAGCGGGCGTGGCATGCAGGCTCCGCCTACGTTTATGCTTGCCGCGCGCGCCCCTACCACCAACTGACACAAAGCACAAGCAAATCACGGTCGTTAAAGCGAACAAGCGGGCGAACAAGCAAAGCCACAAAGTCAACATGAACGATAACACGAATTTATGCGCCTCAGCAGCCTACCTGGCGGCGATGGTGAGGTCGCAATGCTTTCCATGCAGTACGCCATCTGCATCGTGGGCGGTGACAGTGTCGGATCCACCGGCGTATGCTGCTGTATCTTCGGAGACGACGCATCCACTGGAGAGAATTCCTTGCCTACACCCACACGCGTATTTAAATACCAAAGAACGTCACCCCTATGAACTGCGACACAAATTGGATTATATGTTAAAAATTAAAAAACAAAGCACAAAATGCGGTGGTAGGAGGCAGTGTTACCAAAGAGTACCACCTCGTCCTAATCAGGGGCGTCGTCACAAAGCAAAGGAAATATGAATGAACACAAGGTGCAACAATCCTAGAAGGCAGAGAGGGAGAACAAGAGTCGGCTGATTTTTGCAACATACCGATGGTGTTCTTCACCGGCTTGAGGATGATGCCGCTGTGCAGCAGATGCGCGTGCTCATCGGTGACGTCGTGATCCTCGTTGCCGCTACCCTCGCCGTCGGTCAGGTACTGGTAGTTCCCGCCGCGAACGCAATTGAGAGCGCAAAAAGATGTTCGCGGGCATTAAGAAAGTGAGAGCAAAAGCGGGGTGGGGGGAGTTGGAGGAAAGTCAAAACGGAACGCACCGTGTTAGTCATTTCCACACCACACCCCTCCGTCAACTGTAGCAGGTTAGTCACACGCATTTCTCGTGTTTACGGGGATGGCGAGAGCAGAGTATTGTAAGAAGAATGAATAGGATAGGTGACACAAGCGCCATTTTGCGAACACTTGGTGTGTGTGTGTGTGTGCGTGTGTAAATGGCTTACACTGCGGCGGCGTTACGGTCGACCCGATTGTGGGTGGCGCTGTGGTCGACCCGGTCGTGGGTGGCGCCGAGGCTTGGGTATGGGCGGGGCTTACCTCCTCGAGGGTGGGCATCTGCATCATCACGTTCAACGGCTTCATCTTGGTCTTGGTATCGTTCTGCGAATTCATCAGCGGCGTGTGCAACTGCGACTTCCACTGACGACTCAGCGCAATTACGCCCTGGAAGCCGCAAACGCATTCAGCCAAGCGATGGGGGAGTGCGGAATAGTTAAACCTGTCTGAGAGTGAATAACTGCGGAAGGTCCGATTCCCTCAGGTTGCCCTCGATCACGCCGGGCTCGGCCTGCAGATAGTACTTCTGGAGGATGGTGCAGAGCCTACAGCTCGGGTCCTCGTGAAGGGTCCGCGACAGCGGAGTGAGCTTGCCATATCGACTCTGGAAGATGAAAATACTGCTAGTTGCCAAGGTCGTTGCCATTCGGACGTGTTTGCACCTTGTTGGCAATGTGCAACGTGGGCATTTCCAGCGCATCCGTCATCAGGCACGCTATGGTGGCAGTGCTGCGTCGATACATGGCCCGCACCATGTGCACTACCCTGATGGCGAGTCGATTGCTGGGATTCATCCACGCGTTGATCGCCGGCGATGCCGTGGACAGCAAATTCCAATCCAATCTGAAACAGTAACATCGCACGGTAATAGAAAACAAGGCAAGGCTGCGATCGAAGCAGGTGGGGCGGGTGAGGGGGAGGGGGCTTGCCTGGTGTAGTCAATCTTCCTCGTGATGGGCGTCTTTGGCGGCGCGGCAAAGTTGAACCACACCACCCGCAGCTCGATCACACAACTCGTGAGGGTGTTGCCATCCCTATCGGCTGGCACCGCGAGCAGCGGCAGCGGCTGCGGCTGCGCCTGCCCGCCGCTGGTGCCCGGCCTGGCCTCACCATTCTCCTGCTCCCTGGTCGCGCCGCTGCTCCCGCTGCTCCCGCCATGCGCCTGGGCCGCAGCCTCAACCTCGCACGCCTCCTCCTTATTCGGCTCCTCGCAGCTCTTCTTCACCAGCTTCAGCGAAATCCCCTCGAGGCCGCACTCGAACATGATGAAGCCCAGCGTATCCTCATCCTCGTCGCCGTCCTCGTCCCGCGGGGCGGGCGCCTCGCTCTCCTGCAGGTAGAAGTCCACGCCGCGATGCCGCGGCTTGTAGCGCCTGCTGGTGGTGAACAGCACCTTGGCGCAATGCGGCGGAATCGCCGTGATGACGGCATCGTCCAGTATGGAGGACTCGTTGCGCAGGCGCCTCAGCTGCGCGTGCGCTTTGCCTACGGTGAGGCTCACCACCAGCTGCCGCTGCTGCTTCTCGCAGCTCTCAATGAACACCGGCTCTCCGCGGATGATGTCGGCGTTGGTGCTGCTGTGCAGCGAGAGGAAGGTGCGCTTGCCCTTCTTGCCGTCGTTGGGCACCACCGAGGGCCGATAGAACTTCTGCAGCACCTCGCGCGCCTGGCTGTCGCGGTGGAGGCGCGCCGCGACGTTCTCGAAGCACACGGAGAACGTGCTCACGCAGGTGAGGTCCTTCATGTTGTCCAGCGCCGAGAACGAGATGATCTCCTCCACGATGGACACCTGCAGCATGGTAATGTTGACCTTGGGGAGGACGACCGCCGCCTGCAGTCGCCGCTTAATGGTCTGCTCGTAGCAGCCGCTCTCGAGGACCGCGGCGTCGTCCGCCTCGGTGGGGTTCGTCAGCATTGCGACGTTCTCGGTCGTCTTGAGCGCGTTGGCGGCTTCCACCTGGCCGATGCAGCAGGCGTGCAGGTGGTTGACCACGGTCAGCGGATGGAGATTGGACACGGTGGGCGTGAGCGCGTCCACGAAGCGCTGCAGCGATTCGAGCAGGAGGGGAGTCACCATAATGTCGAGGTCGCCCTTCAGCTTGACGATCAGCGACGTGCGGCTGCCAGCGTCATTCTGCGAGCCGAGGAGCTCCTCCTCGTGGATGGAATCTGGAAAGCGCAGCGGAAAATCGGGAAGCCCGATGATAAATAAGCCGCCCAGCGGGGGTTGGGGCGGAGGGAGCAGCACCTGTGTGCGGATCATACTCTTCGTAGTCCCAACTGAACGCGGCGGCCGCGGGCGCGCGAGCCGTCGGATTGTCGCTGCGCGCGACCATTTTCATCGAGGTCACCCCCTCCGACACCGGGTCCATGAATGGGACAAAGCGGCCGCCCACGTAGACCAGCTTGTCCTCCTCGTTCTTTTGGAACAGCGGCACCGTAAACGAGTCGGCGTTCTCCGAGGCGGTCGAGGACCAATTCAAGCAGCGCACCTGAAAGCCACGCCGAGCTTAGCACCGCAGCGGATCGAAAGGCCGGCCGCAACCTGATTCAGATGTGTGACGTAGGCAGACATCAGCAGCGGCGAGTCCAGTATCAGCCGGTTGACCTGCATGTGCAGGTCGACGAGCGTGAAGTCCTCCTGGCTGCCCACCGCGCTCGCGTACGACGTCGAGCTGTACCCATCCGACGAGTGCTCGTCCCGCAGCGCCTCCGCCTCTTCGAAGCTCGTCGGCGTGGACTCCTTCACCACCAGCCGCGGCGACGTCCGCATACTGCCGCCGGGGTGTCGCTGCGGCGTCACCAGCCCGTGCACGGTGCTCGCAGCGCCGCAGCTGCGATGCTCCGGCGTGTGTATCTCATGGTCGCTGCGGTGCGAGGACAGCCGCCTGCTGGAGGTCGCCGACGGGGGCGGCGCGCAGCCCGAGGCGGGCGGCCGATGGGCGCTGCCGGCAGGGATCACGCCGCTCGCATTGTGCAGCGTGTCGGTGGCGCTGCCAGCGATGCTCTGCTCGCTGGAGAAGCGCTGCCTCCGCGCACTCTCCGAGCTCTCCTGTCGGGTCAGCGTTCCGTTCGACGACAGCAGCGAGTTGCGGAGGCTGGAGCTCCTCGAGTTGACGTTCACATCCTCGTCGGCCGAGAAGAACGCCTCGGAATGGTTCTCCGAGGACATCGAGACGGTGCGCTGTACCTCCGTCTGCAGCTCCATCTCGTCGGTGAGCGTGCGGCCGAGCGAGTGCTGCGAGTCGGAGGAGTCGATGCGCGCGATCGCCAGCCGCTCGGTGGCGGCCTTCGCTGCCGGCGCAGGGCTGAAGTAATCCACGGCTAGCTTCGAGTCGGAGGCGGAGTTCTTCGGCCCGGCATCGCCGCCCTCGACGCCGACCACCAGCTTGGTCTTGTCCTTGTGCAGCTTCGAGTCGCTGTCGAGCTTGGGGTCGACGAGCCGCGCATAGGGGACGTCCCTCTCCCTGCTGCGAATGGAAATGCTCGAGTACCGGCGGCCGCTGCCCCTCTCGGCCAAGCTCTGCGGGCTGGCGCCGACCGCGTCGGCGGACCGCCGCTCGTTGGAAGCCTGCGGCAGGGTGTTAAACTTCTCCCTCCCTCGCTCGCGCCTCTCCACGCTGCCCGCCGCGCCGCTCCGCGCGCCCTTCTCCGTGTCCTGCAGCGTGATCTCGTTCACGATGTACGGCGTGGTGCGGAAGATGAGCATCCCCTCGTGCAGGATGCTCTGGCCGTAGGCGGGATCCGCGCCCGGCTCGTGCACGCGGAACGCCGCCACGTTGGTGCCCTCGTCGAGGTCGCGGCGGCTCGGCCTGAAGAAGCGCTTGCCGTTGCGGTTCTCGCCGAAGAAGAGACATCCGCCGCAGCAGCCACAGCTGCCGGCGGCCTTATTGAGCTCCGGCCAGAGGAACCACAGCTTCTTCAACTTCGCGTCGTGCGTCTTGAGGAACTTCTGCTGGAGGGCGTGCGTGTCCTCCTTGTCGTCCGACGACATCGCCGTCTCGATCACCAGCGGGGCAAAGTCCACGGAGCCGACCTCCAACCAGAGATCATCCGCGCTGCTCCTGCAGCATTGGCAAGCAACACGAAAGTTGAAACGACGGCTGCAACGCGCCAGCGCAATGCTTCGCATACTTGGAATGGTTATACTTGTGCGGCTGCCACAGGCATTGGCGCAGGGAGGTGCCATAGATGACACAGGTCAGGCCCGAGCCCACCTGCTTGCCATGCAGATTGCACATGGAGAGTCGGAGCGGTGAAATCTGCCGGAAACCAAACAGAATGCCAGCCCCGTCCTCCCCTCCGCCTTTCGTGTTTGCTCAACTTACCCAGAGCTGCAGCGCCGCTCCGCTCTCAACCAGCCAGAAGTCAATCGCGTCAATCGCAATCCTGGTGAACTTGTACTTGAGCTGGTGCGATCGCTCGTTAATCTCCTCAATGTCGTTGCTCTCGGTGAGGCCCTTCCGCTCCTTGCGCCCCTCCCTCTCCTTCTTCTTCTCCCGCTCCCTCTCCTTGTCCTTTTCCTTGCCCACGGCGGCCTTGCTGATCGTGCTGCTGGTGTTGCTGCTCTTCGCCTGCAGCAGCATCTGCTGGAACGCCTGCGGCAGATTGAACGGCAGCGTCGTGTTCGTCTGCGCCTGCGGCTCCGAGAGCATCGCGTCCTCCGGCGGGGAGCTCAGCTCGTTCTCGGCGTCGCAGAGCAGCAGGAAGAGCGTTTCTAGGCACGCGAGCAGCGAGTACAGCTGCGGCGTGGTCAGCTTGCCGCTGAGCTTGCCCAGCTGGATTTCCACCAGCCAGGCGTGCTCGATGGTGTCCTGGTCGAGAGTGCGCCCAACGTCGGAGAACATCGCATGGCCGCGGATCTGCGCGGGCAAGCAGGCATGCGCCAGAGGGGGGCAAATAGGAGTCTCGATGTGCGTTCCACGGACGGCGGAGCGCCGACTGCGCGCACTTACCTGCAGCGAGGACAGGGTCAGCCGTCCTTGCCTAAGATGACGGTCCTTGGACGCGCGACCCACCGTGTCATTCACGAGGAGGATGGCGGGACTGAGGAGCAGCTGCAGCTCGGTTTGATCGTAGCGCTTCTTCATCTCGAAGCCGAACCGCTCCACCAGGATCACCGGGCACGCCGGATCCTTGTCGGTGCAGTTCTTGAGCAGGTGCCCTTGGATGTCGTGAATGGTGACGTTGAGATCCACCTCAAGAGGGCGGTAATTGCGGTGGTCGAAGTCTTCGCGCTGCTCGTGCGGCACGATGGGCGCGCTGTCGCTTGAGCCGCTCACCGAGCCGCTGTGCTCGTGCGACGAGGCCTGCAGGTCGGTGAATTGCTGATCCTCCCCGAAGATGTTCTCCTTGAAGTTAAGGAAATTGCGCAGGGCGGTGCCGTAGATTAGGAGGAC
>JAAAKC020114771.1:0-37039 GCA_010014765.2 Aenictocupidus jacobsonorum | reverse complement strand
CCTGCGCCTTGTGCGAGCAAGATGCGATATGGAGCAATTCCAAGTGGAATCGCGTATAAGACTGCAATCGCAGAGACTTAATAGAAGCACTATACACGTCTGGAGCACTTACGGAATGCCCCATTCCCGTAAACACAATGATACAAAGATTGTAACGGGCTGGGCACGTGGAGAGAATGCAAGAAGGCCTGAGATCTATTGGAAGACAAGAAAAATGATGAGGGAACTCAGTGGAGGAAGATTGCGAGCCTGGAAGAAGAGTAGCACTTGATTACACTGATTGTGAGTGAAAAGTAAAAATGGCGGAGGTCGAGACCAGAATGGGGCTATGGTAGAGCCACTGAATTGGATTGACTACACAGTCGCGCTAGACCTGTTCTAAGTGCAAGTTGACTATCGGTTGATGAAAATCAGAAAATGAAAATCCAATATTTTGTATAACTTTGTCAATTGTGACACTCTATTCACGCGGGTTTGCTTCATGTGGATTTCGCCAAATTCACCTGCCGCATTTTCATTGGGCTTCATGCTTCTTAACAGTGCAATCCACACAATAGGTGAATCATGAAACCTGATAAGCATCGAGAACTTCATAGTGTGGTTGAAAATTTATTCAATTTCGCTAACGTGGTGTTAATACCGCGAAGTTGCGAGTGCCCGGAAGTGGCGGCGCCGAGACAATGAATAGGCGATGGTTTCGCTTCATTTTTAATGTGAACGTGTTCGAACTTAAACCGCGCCACCTCCCACTATCAAAACGGGTAGCATGGGACTGCAGCCGTGTCGCTTCGATTAAACACCTGTCATCATCGTACTTATGCCGATAATCGCACTCAAGCATTGCAGGTCAAAAGTTGCACTTTTCAGCGTTTGCAATTAAGCAATGACAAACTGGTCGCTGCTAAAACCATCTCCAATTCATGCTTGCGTTAAAAGCGCACAAAGGCAAGTATTATCATGATAACGAATGAATAAATATAATGAATTAAGTTTTCTATAAATTGTTAAAGAGTTGCAACTCGGATCGTCGTTATGAATTTATCTCCCTAAAAGTTACACATGTTCATTCAATTTTATACCAAAACCGAGCAAAGTAAAACTTTGTTCACGAATGGTCTTTTCGCTTTCCCTTGCCTAACTCTAGACCGTTGTGATATACACAATCAGTCACTCTGTCCACACGTGGCGCATGGGTCCGTTACACATTTACAATCACGCCAAAACGTTTCCAAGTACAAAATACCATCGCAACAGCCTCTGGCACCTCAGGGCTGAATTTTACGTACAGAAGCAATAAATTAATTATTCAACGCCCTTCAGAAGGTTAAGGATATTAATTTGAATTTTATAGAGCTGGTGCCACGGGTACCGCAATAACCAACATGCTGGAATCAGCTCCTTTTCAATAAAAACCGCCATAAAATGCCACATGCTACAATATTGGTGTTTACTCTATTGATTAAAATCGATATCGTGCTGCCGTTTTTATTGTTCCATATTCTGATATAAAATTTGTTTGTGACTTTGCAGCTATGTAAATTTACGGTCATTAACGTATTAGTGCATTAATAATTGTAGAGTTCGAATAGTTCGAACGCATATGATTAAATAATGAAAATTCGTAATTACTATTGTTATCAAATGTCGCAGCAATGGCACATTCCAATGCAGAAGAAATCTGATTTTAATCGCTCAGTTCTAGCCATACCTGCATAACACATGACTTCGGCGGTGCATCATTGTCGAAATTCAATGCTTGTAGAATTGGAGTTCGAAACGATTTGCAGCGATGCTGTCCTAGGCAAGCGGGAGAATGACCGCGCATGAATGGAACGGAAGTGCCACCAAGTGCGATTCAACGATGCAACGTTTCAACATCCGGTTATCACCCGTGTTTAAGCCACCGAATTTGAATAGCAGTTATTCCCATAGGCGTGATTCGTCGAATATCATGGAGAAATAGAAAAATAGTCCAAGTCTTATCCCAGCCACTTGCTTTTAAACCTAGAGATTAAAGTGCAGGAAATTATACATTATACGCATATGTGAAGTAGTGTCGTTATCGGCGACCCCGCCTGAAACAAACAACAAAATTGTACGCTTTTATTAGTATCAACTTCTTATTATATACACGAATAATTGATGCTCGTTGAAGGCGATTTTAATGTTGGATATGGACCCTATGGCATCTACGAGCGACTACTACGCGATGCAGCAACGCCGCTTGTTTTCATCCAGAACGTTGATCACCGAACAAGAGGTTACCGTCGCGCCCCGCTCGCACGGGATCATCACATCAAATGGCAAAACCGGCCACTGCGTCGGCCGCCGAAGGTCGCTCACGGCGTAAACACAGGTCCAGCGCTAGCGTGCTACAGCGTAGTGAATTGGTGTAGTGGAATGTAGTGGAATGCCGAAATTCGGTTCGCGATGTCACATGTCCGATTGATCAATTGAGTTGGCCAAAGTGCAGGGAAAATTAAAAATTAATTCAAAACAATGAAAAAATTATTGACAACGATATAGCCCGCCATTACTCAAGAATACACAATACACAATTTATAAGAGCGAACATTCAATATTTTCACATTTGAAAAGTAAATAGGAAACGTTTTGATAATGTTGATAAAGTCACATGAAGATCATTAGAGAGCTTGGAACTCCCCAAATAGCAGATACACCTTTGTTATACCTATATCATGCGATAATTATTGGTTGGCTATATGTTATCGCGACGTTCGCTTGCAATCAGCCTAGATCACCAAACGAAAGCGTTCTAGGCTCGGGCGTTTAAGTGCGACTGATTCTACCCTAGATTCCGAAACGAGCCAACTCCAAAACGCGCAGCGCAATCAGTGGACTTACGCAAAAAAATGTGTCATAATAAATATAACAATTTCCTCTACGTGCGGGTGAAGGCGATCCAGCAGTGCTGCTCAAGACCAAAACTGGACCGAACATGACATAGACCGATATATCCGACCATACCGTATGCGATCATAATAGATTCGGGGAGACCCCTGCATTCTTTCCATAATTGATGGACAACCGAGCGCGGATTAATCGAAATGCATGCGGGCATGCTGGCAATTCTTCCTTTTGACCTGATCTCGATGATCAATAGTAATAATAATGAACCGGCTAGTGCAGGGTTGCTGCGCACGCACGAGCGATAGTGAAATATAATGAAATACAAGTACCGCTCATCGGATGTCCACAAATATTGCGCCACTACCATCAAACGTAACAATTACGTAAATGAGAACAGTTTTGGTGGTGGTTGTTCATTAGCGCATTGGGAACGATCGTATAGAATATTTTCCGTTTAGAACGGTTCCGAAGCAGTACTTGTGAAGAGCAACTATTGCAATAAATTTATAATTACCTGCAAAAGAAAGAGTTTTGGCAGTCTTTACCTGCTAAAAATAGATGCCGCCATGCGGACCAAAGAGGGCGTTATCTGCTCTTAGAGAAGAAAATCAAGTAGCCATGCTCGCATTTGTTTCAGGGAAAATAAATAACTACTATGTCCCCACTGTCATTTCATTCGCATTGGGGGCTGCATCGTGTACGCATCATGCATGCATTTCCCGGGAATGCCCAAATCCCAAATCGACGCCGGCGGCGTTTAATCACGTATCTGCCGCAAAGGACCCCCGGGGATGGAGGCGATGGAGACCATCCTGGGGTCAATTCGACGGAGGATTTGCAAGGTAACGAGAATACACTGCGTAACGCGAAGTAACCAACTTACGCGATGGGGTGCGGTGCGCAGTCGCGAACAGGACACATCAATTTTTCCCGCGTGATGTGGACGATGTATTCAATTTTGGTTATTTGAATATGAATGGTTTTTATTGAATAATATCTCTATGAGCGGCACTCTAGATGGGTAGCTAAGTGCACGTACATGCGCGAGATGGCTCCACCTGAAATGCGCAACTTTAGTTGCCTGCCATCTGTTTGTTATTCACGTTCTTTGAGTTTGTGCCGTTTTGTCTTTACAAACATAAAAACAACAGTCAAAGCTGGGCAGGACATTAAGGAACGCGATTGTGAAACCAGTTGCAGTATAATAGTTGGTAATTTGTAGCAGATGCGTCTTTAAACAGTATTATGACGGCAGATGTGAATGAAGTAATTCCGGAGAAGCAAACACTCAAGGAATTCGTGCTGAGGTTTTTGTACAGTGAGTAAAATATTAACACGTTGCCGGTGAAAATTAAACTGAGCGGCTTTCTTTCAGAGAGCACAATGATAATGGCCGTCGCGTTCATGATTGGTTGTAAGTATTGCACACCCGCTGACCATTTATAATAATTGAGCCGGCAAGTAGCTGAAAAGTTTGTTTTCTTTTCTAGTACTGATTGGCAGCGGGATTATGTTGTTGTTCAATGATTATGCGATTCGGCATGTCAACTCCAATGTGGCGTATCTGCAGGATATCCTTCTTGAAGTGAATATGAATATTCTCGCCGTGCACAAGGAAGTAGAGAAAGTTGAGGTGATGCACAAGCAACTGCAAGATGGGTAAGGTTCAGATAACGTAGCAATGCCATTTTGTCATCACTTATTCATTATTGCAGGATTTGCCTGGGAGACCAAGACATAACCGAGCAAATTCAAGCCGCCCTGAAGAATTACGACGCAGACAAAACCGGTTTGATTGGTAATATTATGCAGATGGGCGCATCACCCGAAAGTCAACGGTTAGCTTTGTACGGCCAGCGCAATTTTGATTTGTTTCTATTGTTCACTACAGATTATGCACTGGAATCAGGTGGGGGGCGCATCGTCTCCACTTCGGGCACGGTCGCCTATGGTGTGGTCTGGTCTTTCCCGATTCTGGGCAGCTTTACTATGACGTCTGGAAACCCACCCGAGACCATCCTGCGCCCGAGCAATCAGCCCGGGCAATGCTTCGCTTTCGCTGGCAATAGTGCACAGATTCGCATCCGCTTGATTGCACCGATTGTGATCACCGCCGTGACCATGGAGCACGCACCGTTTGATATCGCCTATGACACTCGCAGCGCTCCTAAGGAGTTTGCCATCTATGTGAGTATTCGAGTCACTCCTTCAAGCGCGTGCGGCAAGCACGCATCGTTGTGGGGTACCCGAAGCAGCACCACAAGTGGATAACTGCGACATTTGGGTTTCTGCTTTTGGTGTAGGGTTTGACTGATGATTACGATAGCGAGGTTAACACCCAACTCGGTAACTTCAAGTTCGAACTGGACGGCAACCAGAATTTACAGACCTTCCGCTTGCGCGCCTCTAATATGCACTTCCAAGTGATTGAACTGCAGGTGTTTTCCAATCATGGACACCCGGACTACACCTGCATCTATCGCCTCCGCGTTCATGGCACCGACTAACAATAAGTATTTCGCTCCCCTCTCCCGCCTTTCCGCGCCTCAATACAAAAATATTTCCGCCAGCATCTCTGACATATCGTTAAACGCAAACGTAATGAAATAAAGGGGGTCTCCCAGATGTCCTCGTACATCAAGTAATTTACGTAACTGTTAAACGGACTCTTGCGATCGTTCTGTAACGCCGTCAACGAATCGTTCAACGCCGAGTTTATTCGCCGAGTCAATTCCATCCGAGGCCACCTCGCCTTCAAGGGTAGAGAATAAAATCCAAATACCATTCTACGTTGCTATCATATACCGAAGCGGCTCGCTCATCCGCGCAAAGCATTTTTCATCACACATCGATCGTGTATATTGCAAACTAGAGGACTAGAGGATCACAGGAATTACAATTCTCTGTGGAGTTATTACTTATTGTTAGCTAATGTCCGCAGCCTGAATTTCGAATTGTAATCACGAAGTATTTAAATGCAAAAGCTATATTTAACCTAGGCAACCAAATAAACTTTCAAGTGGTCTGCGACACCATACAAATTGTCGATCACAGACGGGACATCAAGCGATGGTGATGTGTTAAGAAACACATTAACAGGCAGCACTTCTCTCTGCTCTTCTGAGAGGTGTATTTAAGAGATTTGATGAGCTTCCTGAATCCGCATCTTTTAAGATTGCGGAGCTACGCGTAAACTGGCCGAATTTGGCAACTTTTGGGGCTTTTTCAAACGGTTGAAAGATGTTGATGCGAGTAAAAAACATTAACAAGCCACTCCAGAAGGGACTGACTGTCAGAAATAAGCATTATATTTCTCAGCCATCAATATAAATGTAAATAGGTACAAAACAGTCCGGTTTCGGGCCTATTCTGGTGCTTTAAACTTGTTATAAAAATACATCAAGTCACTCCGTCTGGCTCGAATGGGGCCAATTGGAGCGCTTGGTCACGCTACCATGTAATCAACAGAAATTGTTTACATCACACAGGGACATTTACCTAAAATCATTCAATCTGTATCGCAACCATCCGCTATATTCGGCGGAACGTCTGAATTTAGAAACTCGTGACCGCCGGGCACGTGAATCGTTTAACTCACATGCGGTTGCGCAGCATGTCACGTGCGTCACTACAATTGCGCGAACCGCACACCCCACCCGCTTCGTAGCACTGCTTGCTGCTCCAAGCTGCTGCAGCGTTCTATCGGCACATCGTTCGCAGCCAGCGGGGACAGGTGACGTGTGCCAACTGTGACAACTGACTGGCCTTCATATAAATTTCGAAATTGAGCTGTCTACTTAAAATTCTCCGTGTTGAAATTAAACATTACTGCAACAACTCAGCGTCAGTGGATTCCCAAGAAGTACCTATCGCCCATTCCCCAAACTTACGGCCTACGAGCCACTGCCGCCAACGGCGCAGCGCACCCACCACCGGTTTCAGCGCGATCAACATTTGCGACTCGCGCATCGCACTGTGGCGCTGCGGACGCGCCAGTGGCATGAAGTCCGCATGAGAGCGCGCGACGCACGGCGCGCACTCACTTCGCCCTACTCCGCGCTCCTGCTGCCATTCGGTGCTAGCTGGCGCTTGCCGCGGGCGCGTGCGTGCGCCGTCCTTGCAGCGTCTGGCGGCAGCGTCACACGGTGCGCGACGCGCGGAATTGACAGCGTGGGCTCCCAGCCAACGAGTGAGCGAGCGGGCGCAGCGGCTGTCACGCGCACTCACTGCCGCAACAGCGGTGGGCGCATCTCCGTCGGTCGCCGCGGCGCAGAAGGTGTGCCAGATTAGCAGCGTGGTGTGGCCAGCCCCCGCAGGCGTTCGCAACGCTCCTTCCTTCGCCAGCGGCGAGGATGCGCGCGCGCGTATCACGCGCCTGAGTGCTTCGCCTCCCCCGATAAGCGCGTACGCGTGCATTGCGTGCGCCTCCAGGCGTGAAGTGCGACCGCGGTAAATTGCAGAGGCCGGGAGGCTAGTGAGCTAGCTGGTGGGCGACACGGGCACTCGCATCGCCGCCGCGCGCCCGTTCGCGGCCAAAATATGCACACTCTGTGGTTGACCAGCAGACTTCTGACTCGCGCGCTTTGGAATGGCATCGCGAACCTGTCGATCTCCGCCGATCCGCACCTGCAGAGGCGCAACGATCTGCACCTGGTGAGCGCCGTCTGCGGCTTCTCCAAGGAAAATCGCACGCAGCGCCTCGTGCGGGGCCAGTTCGGAGATGATGCGTGGTTCATTTCGCGGACGAAGTCCTCGGACGTGCTTGGTAAGAGCGCCCCGCATGCGACTTGGCACTGCCGCAGTTCATTCTGGATTTCCTTGTAGGGGTGGCCGACGGCGTAGGAGGCTGGCGCGCGTACGGCATCGATCCCGGCGAGTTCCCCCTGTACTTGATGCGCACCTGCGAGCGCATCATCCGCCTGGGCCGCTTCACGCCGCAGAACCCGTCGGACCTGCTGGCGAAAAGCTACTACGAATTATTGCATCATAAGAAACCGATTTTAGGTGAGTTCATACGCGTGCGCTAGCCCCACCCAGCTACTCTATGCGCTCTGGTCAAGTTGTGCTAGACTTCTCAGCTGGTAAACATGTTTACTGTTTGCTGCACTCTGGTGGTGCCAGCTGTGTTAGCAGATAACAGTTTCCAAACATCATGCATGCGTACCAAAGGTTGGTCTTTGCACTGTGATGCATTTAAGAGACAAATCGAGAGAGTTTGTTCCATGCATGAGTGCTGCGCGTGGTGCGCGACAGGATGAATGTGTCGGCTCGCTCCACATTCCAGGTAGCAGCACCGCGTGCGTCGTGATCCTCAATAAGGAAAACAGCACCATGTACACGGCGAACATTGGCGACAGCGGCTTCATGGTGGTGCGACACGGGCGCGTTATCCACAAGTCCGAGGAGCAGCAGCACTACTTCAACACGCCCTTCCAGCTGTCTGTGGCGCCGCCTGAGGCCGAGGTGCTCTCCGACCAGCCGGACTCGGCGATGACGGACAACTTCCCCGTCGAGGACGGCGATGTCATCCTACTGGCCACCGACGGCGTCTTCGATAACCTGCCGCAGACGCTGCTCGTGAACGAATTGACCAAGGTAAGCTGCGCATGCGCCGTGCATGCGTCGCCGCGCTATCAGTTTATTTCTGCGCTATTGATTGCTAACTAATTTATGAAATGTGCTGTTAAGGTACAGGGGGAGCGATGCGCAGTGCGATTACAAACAGTAGCGAACTCGATAGCGTGGATGGCCCGCAACTTATCCTTCGACGAAACTTTTATTTCGCCTTTTGCTGAGAGCGCTTTTGCAAATGGTATCAACACTATAGGTGAGTTTCCGATTCTTTCGCATTTACCTTGAGTATCTATTCAGTGCATATAATAAGGATTTCAAAGATTTTGATTTTGATCGATTGCAAGATTTTTAGCAAGTTTGCTGCGTTTCATGCGGATAATGCAGATTTGTTCGTGGGTACGATTGTTATCGTTTCGTAATTCATACGGTTTACGATTGCGTCGTGTGTTCGAAGCAACAAAGTCAAAAACGACACGATCTTGACTCTGCAAAGATCTTACCGTGTCGGATAATTGACTAATTACTCCAAATGCAGTGCCACTCCTCGACAGCAATGTGACTCATTTTAACTTGTTTGTGGCAAAAAGTGTTGATATCTCTGACTAATGTTGATTTCCTTTTAGGTGGAAAACCTGACGACATAACCGTAATACTAGCAACAGTGGCAATATAAAACCGGTTGACTAAACATGTGCAAAAGAATGCACAACTTTAACTGTAAGTAGTCTGAGGTAATTTGAACTGACAGAGGAAAGCGAGAATCTGCCTCATCGAGTCGTCTTCGGCATCGATGACGCACGCGCGCTCCAGTGTGGTGGAGCACGTATTGCTCCTCTCATTGATTATCAAGTGTCGACACGAGCGCGCACATAACCGTGACGTGCGATCCGTGATCTTCTGCAGCGCTTTTGACCAGTGCGATACTTCGCTCGCCCTCAGCCTCACGCGCGTGCACTTTATTATTCTTTCAATCGTCTAGATCATTATCGATAATTTTTGCTCAGCTGATAGTTCCAATCGTACACGTGCTAGCAGTGGTGCGTTGTCAGTTAGGGTGGGCTTCATATTTGCGCTGCATTCTGCGCATTTTTGTTACTGCACGGACGATAACAAGGTGTTGGGGCGCGCGTACGTTGCTGCAAACTCGGGTGCCATTGGTTGGGAGCGACGGAAGGTGTTTTCGGTTGAACTTTGCCTTGCGGTGCTGCCAGTCGATTGACTGCAGATCTGCAGAACGAAACCAGCACGACGGATGCGCCGCTTTCCTGTGATGAAATGCACAAAGAATGCACATCCGACCACATGATCGCGTGGCGACGTGGCGACACCACTGACTTTATGATTTTGATTCCCTCGATGCAATCATTTACGTGCGTATTGCAGATTGATTCAGGGTTTTCGAACGCTTAGTTGTCCTCGGCGTGACACTGCGCATGGTGCAAAGAGATGTATGACACCTTTCACGTGATATGCACGTGTGCACGACTAATACGCCGAACGACTTAATTAATGCAACATTGTTTTGTTTGTTACATGAAATAATTTTACGAAATAGTCCTGTTGAAATAATTCTATGCGTATTTTAAGTCCGAACCGAGCTGAACGCTGTACGCTGAATGAGACAACGCAACGGCTCCGAATGTCCAAGGTGCAGTTGATTCAAAGAAAATTGATCGTGTGCCACGCGAACGAACGCCGCGGCGAGGCGTGGGCCTCCTTGACTCTGGGTGAAATGAGAAAACCGTAGCAGAGGGTAATTGTCTAGTCGTATCACACATTTACACATTGTACTTGATTTTGCGACAATCGAGCTACTCAGCATCACATGATGTTCGTATGTATGGTGGCAGCATCCGATGCGCTTGGCCCATCAAAGTAAGAATATTTGAGTTGAACGCAAACTTGCTACATGTCGATGTATTCGCATTCAATGTTTTGTTACACATTGCTTGGACGGGATGTGAAGAGAAGAAATTCTAGTCGGCAGAGAGTGATACTTAACATTTGAATGAAGTGTGCATATACGGAGAATTTCACCAATTGGCAAAACTTCGTCGTAAGCGAAACGACGAAGCGACATATTCTAAACTCGACTCGTACCATATCAGTGCACCAGATGGACATTGAGTGAGTTCCACGTGTTGCTCTTTTATAGCTAGGTACGTAAATTCGCAGAGGCGGCCGTCGTCGGAGAACACTTGAACTGCCAATTTTTGAGCACCATTTACCGAATGTGTTTCTTACTCTAGCAATGTGAGCACGAACGTTGCCTTCAATTTTTCAATTTTGTATTAATCACCGCGTACCCTTGCCGATCCAAACGCATCGTGGAGCATCTTAGCGTGAATACGACACTTGGGCAGGTTATATCGTAACTAATTTTTTCACTTTACCTTTCTTTACACTTTGCGTGTTGCGTGTAAATTCTTTACTTATTGCGTGTAAATTATTCCGAGCGTTACTATTGGCATTGATGTTAATGCGATCGGCTCTATTTGGCGCGATTCCGGCAGGTGAAGATTGGGTTGGGTCTTCGTGTGTGGGTATTTTTCTTTATGTAGCATCGTTCAAGCATCATGAGAAATGGACAGTGATGAAGAAACCAAATACATTTCAATGTCTTACTTTACTCTTGCATACGGTGGCGAAAATATCTTTAGACGTGGTGTCGATAAAATGATGAAAAATGCGCAAAACAGAAATCTCCGAAAACATCCAATTGAGACCTAATATTTAGGTGTCGATTTCGTTGAATCGAGTATTTACTAAGGAATCGACTGTAATTTCATTGTGTTAGAATTTTCTTGTGAATATTTACGTTTAGTGATGTAATAAACGAATGTCCTTGTTTTCTACTAATTGTTTAAATTTTACGGTGTTGCATGTGCACGCGGCATGGGTACGCATGA
The DNA here is from genome assembly GCA_010014765.2 of Aenictocupidus jacobsonorum. NCBI lineage: Eukaryota > Metazoa > Arthropoda > Insecta > Coleoptera > Staphylinidae > Aenictocupidus > Aenictocupidus jacobsonorum. Next base: position 25,685 of record JAAAKC020114771.1, on the reverse strand, counting down.
CCGTTTCTAGAAGCTAGGTAATCACAAAACAACTGGTTGCTCTTAGATGGTGTTACGCACTAATTATCCTTATTACATATATATTCCGGTCGCATGTGCGAACGCCCATTCCACGTGTTGTGCTTCACAAGTGATCCACAATAATGGACTATGGCATCCAACCATGTGCAGATGCGTCGGGAAATATTGCGGAAGATAATGCATCGTTACTTTTCACAAATGGTCAACGCCTGCATTGCATTGAATTGTGCGTTTAACAACATTGACAAGCGCATATTCGTCGCGATATGCAACGCCAGCAACGAGGAACGCTACACAGAACACCAACAACTGCCTTCCGTGTTGGTTACAGTGAGATGAGAGGTGCTTACAATCAACCCAGCCCCATGCCATTTCTACTCTGGCTTTGACTGCATGAGACAATCATGTTCTCTATGTATTGTTGAATTGCAGGGAATGCAATCAAATCCAATGAAGGCTGCCATATAATGAGCCTTCTTTCGAGAAATCCGGAGAAAATTTAATGATCATGAAGTGGCTGTTTGCTGATTAATACAATTATCCTCAATAATGCAACTTTATTGCAAATATGATTCTTTGGCACGAGCCCTTACCTTAAGCTGCCGTTGCGGCTACGTTATTTGTAATTGTATGATATCGTCGCGATATCTTGATAACTAATACAAATTGCATTCTAGGTTAATAGCGAGTCACGTTAACTGTTCGGCATTATCAAGGGCGATTCGAATTATTGATTGCGAAACCATTTTGAACGTTCGTTGGTTTCATAGCACCCTTTGCATCTAATATATATCTTGCAAGAGAATGATGCAATCAGGAATTTCATCAAACCCCGAAGGAAGATCACTTTACCCCACCGCCTCACTCCGATGTAGATGTAAATAGCGACGGCTGATAATGAGGCAGGCTGCAAGCTCACCGTCCAATCCTCCCCAAATGTTGGATTTGAGAGTTGGGGCAGTGGCCTTCACTAACCGCTTCCAACTTCGCTTAGCATAACCTAAAAAAATATTGTGGCTTCGTGTCGTGCACAACACGCGTTCTGAAAGAATTCAATTTTAAGTGTAAGTGCTTTAAATTAGTACAGCAAAATGACAAAGCGATCGCTTGCCAACGAAGGGTCAGTGCCAAAGAAGTTGAAATCTCGCATGGCTGCGCAGGAATTTCGGGAAGCCTTGCAGACGGATGGGAAAAATACCGGTATGATTGCAATATGCGAAAACTATCGATTCACGAAAATGACCATTGCTTGTTGTTGTACAACGTGTTGTTCTATGTCTCAATTTATTTGTGGTAATTTCAGCACTGAGTGATTTTCTTGCTGTGCTCAAAGATAAAGAGGTGAGCGATGGTGCTATCCAAGAGTACTTGGAGTGTGGTGGCAGTTGCTTGGAACTGTTACAGCTGTGGGAGCTTGATTCTGAATGCTCCGCCATGCTTGTCTTGGAGATTGTGCAGCATTTAATCATTGCTGTCATCCAGAGGCATTCACATTTGCAACATGTCACACTCGAAGCATGTCGATATCTCCTCAATACACACCTGACCCTCATCAACAAGATGCTGAATCTGTCGTCGGCCGCCAACGAGCGGTTAGTTGTGCTACAGCTGCTTGCAACCATGGTATCATTCTCTGCCTCATTGGTGAAGGATATTCTTCTCAATGTTCACTTCCATGTGAACTTACTTGCTAAACACATGGATGACCTAGCACTGAGTGTACGCCTGGCCTATATTGATTTCATAATGGCTTTCTTTGTTGATGGTCACTACCCCACTATAATGCAATTGATGAACAAGCCATTCATGTATACATGTGTAATGCCTGGATTGAAGTATGATCCTGCTGAAACTGTGCAAGTGTGTCTCATGACGCTGAAGAGTTGCTTCATTGACAATGCATCAGTCTCCAAGCCAGTACGCGTGAAATTCTTCACCAATATGGTTGTAAAGGGTTTGGTGCGATTGTACGATTGGCGCGGTCCGCACTGCATGGAGGAGAAGCGCCAGCGATCCATGGATGGAGAGACCGACGCCGCGGAAAAGCAAGTCATTGCTGAGATGGCACATGGTTTGCTGTTGTCGCTGTGCACATCGATCAAGCACGGCATAATCTTCCGCGATGAGACGCTCGGCACAGGTTCGCAGCATCGCAATCCAATGATGTTTAACATTGTCGAAATGATCTTCAACGACGATGGATACAGTGCGCTGCAGCAGGAGCTCGTGGTGAAGATGTGCGTCGAGTGTCCGGACCTAGTGAAGAGCGTGTGGGGTAAGCTGCTACCGACGTTGGCGCCACGACCGACAACCAAGTGGATACGCGCAGTGCGGTTCCTGCAGCAGCTCGTTGGGGCGATTGAGCCACAGTGCACTATGCATGCAGCCAAGCAAATGCGACCTCGGCAGTATGCACAGATTATCCAGATGCTAGTCGCTCCTAGTTTAGTTCTTGAGCAGATCATCCTAACGAACTTCGAATACGACTCTGATGTAGTACGTCTTGAGGTGGTCAAGGTGATACATGTGATCCTCAAAGCTGTACAGCGTTTTCTGTCTCTGGTGAACCAGATAATTCCTGGTACCTTCCACCAAACAGTGAGGAAGCTCGCCTCGCATCTACTTCAGCGAAATATGCCAAGCGCGGAACTACTGGTGATGAACTGGCTCATTATTCCTGAGGTAAACGCAAATAAGGGGCTTGCGTCCTATGATAGATTGGAGTACATGTCAGAGGTTATCCACATCTTGCAACTGTACTATGAGCAATGTCCTGGCCTAGTGACAAACTTAAAACTATCTGGTGTCAGTAATCTCTTGAACATGGAACTAGGAGTCGGCGAGGATGACGATAGAGTGCATAATTTCATGGTATCACTGGTACAACTTCTAATACAATTGGAACCTACACTCTTGAGTGTTGATGGTGATGTCTTTCCATGTGCCTTGAAGATACTCTCCAAGGGTCTGCGCACTCGAAGTCAGAATTTAGACCGAGCTGATGCGCACCGGTGTATTTGTAGCCTCCTATCGTTAACGGGGCTTTTCAACGCATGCGAACATGAAGTTGCCATATGGGCAGATGCTCTGAAGCACAAAATTGTGCCAGCATTTCTCTGTGATATCCTTAGCACGACTTTGCAGAGTATGAAAGCTTTATCGAAGCAGTTTGCTGCATTGAGGATGTCATCTGGATGCTCTGATTATGATGATGAAGACATGATTCTGTATACTCTGCCCACCAAGCCATACACCACTATGAAGGATATAAAACCAATGAAACATATTACATTCTCATATGTCACAGGTGCAGCATTACAACAAGAGATCTCCAAGGAGAAAGTCAAAAAGCACCTGGGAAATGTTATACTACACATCTTTCATCTTCAGACAGACTATAAAAGTTTTCAAGACCTGGTACGTTTGCACCCGGCGAATTTGCCAGCAAACGTACGAGATTATATTCTCAACTGGCCGGACATACCACTGCAAGAATCTTTACAAGAAGTGCCGCCGTATCTTCAGTCACTGCTCGAAACGTCCGCCGCATTGTTTCAACTGTGTAATGTCGATTTAAATTCCGACTTAAGCTCAACACTGGTGGAGATTGTAAAGAAACATGCATCATGCATGCTGGATTTAATTTATTGCAACCCTAAAGTGCTGCACTGTTTCCAGTCTGAGAATTCTGAGAGCTCTGTGTTTCCATCACAATGTGTGTCATTTTTGACTGATATCTCTGAGCATCTGAGAGAAGAAGGTGTTGATTTACATAGCTATTTGATGCCATATCAACGTTGTTTGTATAATTGGATTAACAAGCTTGTGACCAAGGAGGATAAAGTGATTTCCTTGCCTAATACTAAAAATGCCGTTGATCAGCTAGCCAGGGTGGTGAACGTGTTTGAGTTAAACAGCGAGAGTTGCATCAGTCTTTTGGACACGATCGCAGCCCGCCAGAGTGCGGATTTTCTGAACGGTAGGAAACCAAATCAGTTTTATTTCGTGCTTGTGGTGATATTGCACAACTTTAACAAGCTACGCGAGCAACAAATGGGGCAGAATGCTTACAAAGATATCAAATTATTGCTGCTTATTCTATCTGAGTTGAATGAGGCTAATGCGGATACTGCCGAGCTTGCAGTGGTGATGCGAACATATTTTGAACAGGTTACGCATCAGGTTATCGAGGACGGCGTGGGGAAGTATTTTCTGAGCGTGGTGCGAAAGCAGGAGTACTGCAAAGAGAACACACAACTTGTCATTACGATGTTTAAGATGATGCAGATGCATGGAAGTCGCTGTCTTTACATTGTATTTGAACAGAATGTAGAAACAATTTGTCAGAAGAAGGGATTGATATTGCCTTTATTGGATATTGTTCAGTTTGATGACCCCTCTGACGATTTGGCTGCGAGGACTTTCGCAATGCTCATGCCAATTCTGCGGAAAACATTGCTGAAGCCGAGCAAGGCCGGGCAACACATGGAGAATCATTACAGAGGTTTTTGTAGTCTGTTGATGAAGTACGCCTCGATAGATGTTGTTGCACCATACCTTGAGAAGGCCTACAAGGGTGATACTACTGAAGTGTTCCTAGCTGCTATTTGGAAGGCGATGTTTACGAAGTACTTCACTGAAGTCACGGATGTGAATCTCGAAAATCAAGCGAATAATGCCGTGCTAACGTTCGTTCACTATCTCGTCAGCGCTTTCAAGACCTACCAAAGGAAGCATGGGAATACTGAGAATGCCCCAGATTTGCAGAAGCTTGAAGAGGTGGCAGAGTTGTTTGGGCAAGTTATTCCACGACTGCCCCGCAATGTTTCCCTAGAGACGACTAGGAGCAATGAAAATTTCAAGACCTTTTGCAGGTTGTGCCTGAAATATGGAGTTGGTGCCACCCATATTTACTTCTTGAAATTGCTCACTTTCATCTGCGGAATTGTAGAATTTACATTGGAAGAGACTAAGGAACTTTTGGAGATGCTGTGTGGGCATTCTGAGTTCATGAATGTTGCATTGACTGCCCCGTCGGAGGCCAAGCTCGCGGTTTTCGACTTCATGCACGTTCTCTGCAGGGCCCAACCAGGGACAATGGAGCGCAAGTATGTGCCACTCCTCCTGGCGGCGTACACAGCCAGTGTACATCCGTCCGATCGCCGCGTATTGTTGCTGTTGCAAATCTTCGAAGCGGAACGGGAGCAGACTCAGTTCTACGACTTCAAGCCATTCCTCTGGGGCATAACCGCTGGGAACTTCTACTCCGTGCGCGCCGGCAAACAATGCGCTTTACGGCGACAGCCGCGAACCAGCGACGTTCTGGATATATTGCAGATGTGCACGATCCAGGCCACCATCGTGCATTTTCCTCTCAAAACTCCACTTACTGGCGGCCCAATTTGTCTGGGGCTGCACTGCACACTGTCGACGAAAGTATATGATGTGGGCTTTCTTCTCGCTGTGTTCACTCAACTGTTGTCACCGGAGCACGCCTTGTCGACGCACAGATTCACGCGGAGTGGCGCGCTGAGCTTGGTCGTAGTGAGTCTATCATCGCAGGTGTCCCACGTGCGCGAGTCCGCCTGCCACGTGCTCGCGAAGTTCTTCTACCACTTAGAGGTCAGACGCGCGGGTAAAGACCAACCGCTTTGGCTGCGCTTCATCGAGGTGGTCGCCAAGGCTGCGGGCGGCGTGGAGGACACCAAACTGAACAGTTTCGCGGCGCTCTTCATGGCGCGCACTGCGCTCGTGCTTGCCAACCCTACGGATCCGATGTATGCACCGCTGAGCAACTTTATAGGCGTCAGGAGCTCGCCGAACCTCGCGCGCATACCGGAGCTGTACACTTTCCTGCATTCCGCTGGGTTGGACCACCTCACGCATCGACGCTTCATCCTCCAGATCCTGCACGACGGTATGCGCACTGAAGAGGATGTTACGCTTGCAATTAACACAATGGCGTTTAAGTTGATCATGGCGTTGTTCGGTAGTACCATTTGCGATGTTCGCTCTGCCGAGCAGATACTTGAGATTCTAGCGCGAGCCGTGAGCTTCCCCAGCGCGGCGCGCACCCTCTGCCACACGCACGGGTTATCTACTTGGCTCTATAACGTTCTGAAGAGCTGCAGTGATCCTGCGCTAATATTCAGTGCCAGCAAAATTTACGAAGAATTAAGTTTCAACTGGGTTCCGAACAGACAGTGACTCAAGTAGGCATGGCGATGGGAAGATTAATTAGGAGCACAAGTGACACTGGTGAAGCGGAGATTGAACGCATTAAACGTGTTTAGTTGTTAAAAAGTTACCTACTGTAATAAACCTGCTCCGGATGTTGCGAAAGAAATTGTTTAAAGCTCGTGTTATGATATTTACTTTGAAGTGAATTTATTTTTACGAATTTTTCTGTTTATTGAATTCATTTATCATGAATGATTTTTGTACTGCAGCTAGAATTGTGACAATCGATGCACTCCCATTTACATAATAACTTAGCGGTAGTTACTATGTCGAGTAAATTTTTGCGTAATGTGCTACACATACGTGCGACATCAAAGTTGTTCCTGCTGAAATATTTTCAGCTAATAGCATATCTCAGAAGACACAGTAAAGAGAAAAACCGACATAATGAATGGTTACTTGACGTGCTGCATCGGCAACCGACTGTGTTTTCAGTGCGCCTTGTTTATAATCGATAGCTTAAATTTTATAGATTTCGGATTTATTTCAATTCGTTCATGACCTGGCGCAGCATCTGGTTACACAGCGCTGCGTAGGGATTGATTTCAACCAACTGCAATGAAGTCGTTTTAGATATGATGCTCTGACATATGTGTTGAAATATGAGCTGCTCGCAAAAATACTGACTTGTGTTCTTGCGAACTTGCTTCCCAGCTCGGCTGCTTTCTCATAATCTCTCCTGGCTAGCTCGATTCTTTGGTATTTTCGGTGCAACGTGCCCCTTTGACACAACGCAGCGCACAACGTCTTTTTCTGGTTTCCATCGCTTGCTAGACGAATGGCATTTGAAAGGTCATCCAATGCCTCTGCAGTGACAAGTACTATGAAAATGGCATAAGATGATTTTGCAAGCCGTGTACCGTGAAACCTTCCAGAAAACTGATAAATTTGTGCTCGATTGTTGTAGATGGACGCCTTGTCTGGAAGAATTTTGATAGACCCTGCCAGTATTTCCAGCGCTTTCTTGTAGTCGCCAGATTCCGCGGCTTGGACTGCTTCCCCTTCCTTCGCTTTCACTGCTTCCAAGTCTTTGGTACTATCAAATTGGCTGTCGTCATCTTGCAATATGTCACATATAACATGCAACAGTAAAAATATATCAGAAACGATGAGTTTTTTTTTAGAAAACTGCAACTTGAATTACCTTGGAGGTCCTCAATCATTTCCTCTGTGTAGGCTTCAGTGATGGGCAAGCTGGGATTGAAGATGCAATTCAGCACGGCTTTGTCGTGCATGCTTAAATCCAGGGACATCTTGAAACTGCTGCTGTTGGGTGAGTTTCGTGAACAAATGTCGCGCAGTATTACTTCGCCGACGCGTTGTTGCGATGCGGTGTTTTTGCTTCAGGTTCAACCTGTATGTCAAGTTAATTATCATACGCAAACAACGTTTTATTGCAAATGCTTTGCATTTTGTTTTTATGTTGGAATGTAAAGTATACGCCGAACACCACCAGCACTCAATAATAGTGTTACCTGAAGCTATAATCTGCATTACTTATTGCTGCGTCGCGATTAGCTCTAAGATAACGCCAAGTATCATAAATTGTAAGCTCAAATTTAATTTGTCAAGCACCAAAAAGAGAATTCATTATCTTCCAAAGCGTTTTTCGTAACAACTGATTTTGACTATTTTATCATGATGTATATCGCCTTCTGCAAGCTCTACTCTAGGCTAATATTATTCTCGATGTAACGCTGCTCCAAACGCTTGATCTGCAGCTGATTGCCATTTTCTTCTGCTGCGGTGCGCGCCGACTCCAAGCTCTTTTGCGATAGGGCTTGCGATAGTTTCATCTCCTCCTTTCGTATCCGCATCGCGTGCCTGTGGAATAAATCATTACGCCACTCGCCGCATATAATTTTGTTTGCTGTTTTGTTAACGAGCTGCTACGCACTTAAATGTCAACACCTGCAGAGTAATACCCAGAGCCATAAACAGCAGCACGGAGGGCAAGATGATCGAATTGGGAAAGCGTTCCCTCGGTCTATGTGGCGGTGATGAGCAGTCGTACTCGTAGATCGTGTCGCGACGCCGATAGAAAGCAGGCTCGTCCATTCGGCTGTCGGTTTCGCATTGAATTGAACGCGCTGTACAATGAAGTGATTGATTTATTCAACACTTACCAACGGCGCATGTATTGGTCATAGTAATCGGCACGATGTCTCTGGTTGCCTGGCAGTAGACTGATGTCATAACGGTACCTTGTCTCTGGCTTACTCAAAATTTTATACGCCTCCGATACCTCGAGAAATAGCTTAGGACACGAATTGCGATTTCTATCAGGATGGTACTAGAAATACATGAAAAAATATCAGCAAATATATGCATTCGATATCGTTGTTAGTATCCTACCTTCTTCGAAAGTTCATAGTAGGCGCGCTTGATGTCTTTATGCGTGCAATTTTGGCTCAATTTCAGCACCTCGTAATGATTCTGTTTCTTGTGAATTGATCTAAAAGGACACCTGATACAACGAATGATACGAACCAATTGGAAGCGACCCACCTGCACAGAGTATTTTTCACGAATGCATTGCACAATGATCCAGTGTTCAACAAAGTGGCCATTTTGAAACCGAGTTATTGAAATTTTTCTTCGATTGGCTTTTGGGGCTACAATACGATTACAATTTCGACAATTGGAAAAATTTACACAAAACGCGACATCATAAAAACATCCCGGTGAAAGTGGCGTAATTTCGAAATTTTAGACGGTTACTGTTCTGACAGATCCATTAGTACGCTTACTATGATGTTGTTCTCGAAAGTAAAGCATTCCGGTTATTTATATGTTTAGTGAACTGTAATCAACGGTACTCAAAAATAATAATATAATGCAATAACTATTGCTATACTATGCACATTATATACTAACATACATCATTCAAGGACATATTCCGTATGCGGTGTTCGCACGTGCCTCTGCATGTTTGCAAATTTCTTGCCACAGTAAAACACAAAACACAAAAGGGCAGGCGGGCAATTCATATTGCAGGATTAGGCGGTTCTGTAGAAACATTTGTGAAAACGTAATGAAGATACAAAAATTACATCGCATTTGTCGCACGCGTTCCACTTGAAGGGACGCTCCCGAGCGTCGATCTTTCTGATGTGGTCCTTCAGACGACTTACTACCTTACTACAAACACAGGGCCCAGCTGGATGGCATCTCATATGTTGCAGTGCCATGGCACTGCTCACCTTCTCGCCATTCTGGACAGCTTTGAAAGCTATAAACGCCTGGCAATATTTGGTGGGACTCAGGAACTGTAATATCTGGTTTGTAGAAAAGCTTCAGATTTGATGACGATCCAAGTTCTTCTCACTGGTGAATTCCGTGTCACATATATTGCAAGAAAAAAATTACCCTCTCAATACAGCTCGCCACCGGTTTGGGTTTGCACACGTGTTCCTGAAATTGCGTTTTCCCCGCTGACGCTGTCGCACAGCTCTCGCATCGTATATTCGCGCGGGTATTAGGTGTATTCGAATCTTCGCCAGTTGTAGGCTTGTAATCATGTTTGGGACTTAATATTGACGCATCGTCGGGAAACAGAACGGCAGCAACATTGGAGGCTATGTTGGTGCTGATGCTAGTGTCGGATTTCTGCCGTTCTCCTCTTTTCTTTGCATGGGCGATTGCTCTCAGAAGTCGTGTGGCAAATCTGGTGAGAAATTAATGTCTGCTTGCTAACGTTCCTTGCGCCCTGGTTCACAATGATGTTACGAGGCATGTCTCACGTCGCTCTTTGCTTTTCATATCAAATCAAAACGTGAGTTGTTTACTTAGTTGCAGAGGGGCGAAAAACCTGCGGTAGCGCTGCGCAAATTACGTAGCCACTACGCACAGAACACAATATTGCAGTTTGGCCAACGTCCCGTTACCTATCGAAGCGTTTTAGTGGTGTTTATGTATGTTTTTTTTTTATATAGGGAAGGACTACTTCTCGGGCCTGATAATTTTCTAATTATTAAAATAATGTTTTACAATATAACACATTCGTTGCGAATATTTCTGAGGTATCCTACGGATTTCTCAGGTTAATTTATCTCGATGTGCCTAGCTTAACATACGTACCAATCCCACGTGCATCAACTTTATGAACATGTGTTAGATGATTGATGTAATATAATTATGTGTAATCAGTATGTATTGGATTTGAATACAAAACCCCGTCATGAAACGATGCGCGAAAGTATTGATTTGCGGCGTGTGTTGAGTGCCGCCCTCCGAGGGCGCACTCATCGGCGCCCGTCCTGTGCGCCACCGCCGTCATACGCGCTATGTGCGCGACGCAATAAGCACGCTGATCCCGTGGGAACTTTGAGCTGCGCGCTTCGGCGACAGGCAGCTTTCCTGCAACGCCATTGTCGTAGCTAGGCGCCATCGTCATGGAGGACTTCCTGCAGAACACGATCAAGGAGTGCGGCACGTTCAAGGCCACGCACGTTAAGCAATCCGCTCAGGAAGCATACGGTACTCCATGTTTTCTATTTGTTCATGTTTTGAGTAAATAACAAGTCTTTCCTGTGCTCTAACTTGCCTGCATATTCCAATGCCGCGTAATACTATTGTGATTGGTGATTCATTTGCGATTCCTTAGGTCAGTCAATGGAACAAGTATCCTCCTTGTCCTATTGTAATTTGTTCTCTTCGCATGTTTCAGATCTGCTAGGTTCCCAAAACAGCTTGTTGCGAACGCCTTCTCACGAACTGCGTGCGTCTTGCTTCAAACCAATCAAGGGATGTTTAGAATCGAAGAAATCCAAACTGCTTACGTTGGGGCTGAGTGGTCTTGCGGTAAGTAATGATACTACATATAACTGAAGAGAAATTGTCCTTTTCCGTGTTTAACTGCTTTCTCTCTCTCTCTCTCTCTCTTTCTCTCTCCGACGTGATGGAAAGCAAAAAAAAAGCATAACATTTTGATATTGTGAAAGCCTTTATTCAGGAAAGGAACCATTTATGAAAAATATTTTCAACATGAACACATATGCAACATTGAATAGTTCATTTACGTATATGAATTTATGAATCTTTATATTGTGTTCTAGAAAATTATACGAGATGAACGATTCCAGGCTGGCAGTGAGCCCGAAGATGACTCCCTATGGTTACCATCACAACTCTTGCATGCTACCTCATCCATGTTAACACAATGTGATGATGCACAAGTGAGCAATAGCAACTGGTTACATAATGCTTAATGAAGCTATATATTTGCCATGTATATATTGAGGTACACATCTTGAGGTGCATCTTGTCTATGGCCTGTGCGTCAAGCTGGGCTCTGAACGGACGCTTGGTCATGCTTCTAGTGGGGCGGTGCGGGGAAGCTTACGAATGTGGGACGCAGCCGGTGCGTGCAGCTGCGCAGGCCGCTGCCAGCCAAACTCTTACCGCCTTTTGCACTTTTCTTGGTAAGTATGGGACACGCAGGGAGTGCCATTACATTTTTATAACATTTGTTGTAAACCTCTGTTCGCTCAGACGAGGAATGTCAAGAAATCCTGCAACAGCAAGCAAAACATCGAAACTCTGGAAGCAGCGCAGAAATGGTCTACAATAAAACATCGGCGGTAGCATGCTTCAATGAGGCGATCCCTGTCATGCAATACATCTGCTCCAAATTGGAAGAGATGAAAATGTATGACAATATTACATCCGCACCCATCCTTTCGAGTAGGGCTAATGAATTTTGAGCGCTTATAGCATACCAAAATCAAATGATGTCATCATATTCCTACTGGAGTGCCTGCTGACATTGGTCGGTGCGCTGCCACCCTCGGTGCACTCCAATACTCACTTCACCACCTTCCTCTGGCAACGCTTTTGTCCGGCCTTGCTGGCGCTGCTGGGCGCACCAGGAGACCCCAATGATCCCGGATTATCCACGCATCAAGCAAAAATTGTCTACAGGTATTCCCACAGCATTCGTAATTGCCGAACGAATTTCTCAACGGCGTCCATGTTTGTCGTCCAACTCAATAGTATTGGAATACAAGTGGTGCGGTTGGTAGGACGCGAGCGGGCCTTACGCCCTGTGCTGGAGGCTCTATTTCATCGAATGCTGCTATTGCCTGCACCCGCGAAGCGCCTAGAACCGCTACGCGCGGCTAAGGAGCTCCTCCGTTCGCCGGGCCGATTGACTGACTTGCTACTGCTTACAGGACCAATTTACCGACACGCTGGTGATGATATGGCGATAATTCGATTGTACGTACTACTTCAGCATACAACTTGGTAGGTAGATCTAATGGTTGTAATCCTCGTGGCATCGCAGAATCATGGATTCTATTGAGGAATCCGCCGCCTGTTCCGATGTGGGTGTGTTGCTAGCCAGCGTGGAGTGTGTCTGCGCACTGCTGGGATCGTTGGAGGCAATGTGCGCCACCGGAGAGGGAATGGATGCGGAGGCAGCAGAGGTGGCTAATGGCCGGTATATCACTCTAGACCAGGCGGATTATACAGGACCTTTAACCTACCAGTCATTGGCGCGTCTGCCCAAACCATACAGGTAGAAATTGATAAGAAATGTCTTAGGAATAATTGAAATAGAGTTTGGAGGCGGATGTTTCTACAATACGCACGGAAAATCTGTTGCCGTTGTAGGGACGTAGTGGCAAATTTGAAATATGAGAGTGATTCGGAAGATAGCAGTGGAATTGAAGGAGGTGCTCGCGACGTCGATGACGGCGACGACAGTGATGCCTCTGGCGCCACTGAAGGCCCTGAGGAGTACGACGCTGGAGCCGATGATGACGATGAGGATGATAGTATCATGGACGATGAGAGTTTCCTCACCAATCAACAACTACAGAAGTTGCACAACATTCCAAAAAGTTTGCATTTGGTACGTTGGGATCCAATTCTCAGTTCACGCATAAAAATGTCGTTCCTTCCAGGGTCGTACAGGAATTGATGAATGCAACACAGACATGGAACGCCATAATGCACGCCATTTCGTCAAAACCCTACAAACTATTTTACTGCCGAATTTGCTTACACTTAGGTCATCAATTCAGGTAGGAATTGCATTCGAATATTAGCCCGAATACCAGAAAATTGTATGTGAACAGATTGATGAGGTGCTTCAAGAATTTTCTTCAAAATGCTGTGAACACAATGCAGCGCAGGCCTATGACATGATAACGCCCATTGTAAACGCCGATGGCATATACCTGGCGACATATGCGGCTCTGCTGTTAAATTTGCGACTCATACGTAAGGGACACTATCGCAATCATGACCATCTAGAAGGTATCGAAGGAGGCCAAAATAACACCCACGTTAGCAATATAATTATGACGGAGGCGCAATTTGTGGACGAGATACACGGCAGCGGCGTATTGGTCTACGTCTCTGCCACCTGGCTTTGTGAATTATATCAGAACATTTTAGCCAAGTCCCTCCTGGACATTGCAGGCTATGACGCTAAGAGTAGTCAACAACCAGCATTAATCAGCTTACTAACAGGTTTATTGAGTTTGACTTATCTATGAAAACGAACAATAAGCACGTTGTTCGTGACAAATACCTAATCATGCATGGCACGTTGCGAGAAAACGCATGTTTTAGCCAACTTCTATCTTCGCACTATCTGCCATACAATTGCCTGCGGCATTATTTCAGATGTAGGTGGTTTATGTCCAAGTCAACAACTCACCGATTGGCAGAAATTGCAGCGTGTCCATCAGGGACAAATGGAGACCTCAGCAGAGGCAGACGCTGGTGTGAAATTAGCGAGGCGCGTCCTGACCTGCTGTTGGCAGTCGGTGGTAGCTGTTCTGAGCGCTGGTCTTGGCGAACCAACGTCTGCGTCGATTACGGGGAGAGCAGAGGCGACAACGTCCCTGGGGCGATTGGTAGCGCGACGTGGGCGGCAAAAGCTGAGGCAACGGCTCCGCGATGACGTTATCACCGCCAGCTTGGAAGGACTTCAGAAAGTAATTAAAATGTCCCTTCCTTTGCCGTGCCTTAAATACTGCGAATGTTTTTACTGACCTAGATTGTTGGTGTTTTCAGGCAGCCAGTCTAAGTAACACGCTGAAGCTGCAAACCCGTAGCAGCAGCATTCTCGGCTTGCTGTCCTCATCCGCATGTTCACAATCTCCTTCCATGCCAGGAGCGACCTCCGGGCCAAAGCTACTCGCAGCGCATGCGTTGTCGTTAGACGTTTTGCTGTCGAAAGGATTAGATTTGGCTGTGCACAGCCAGCAATGCTGGGCGCACGTCTTCGCTGCTTGTGTGGCCGTCTCGGCGCTAGAGCATGCACTTTTCAGCCGCACTGGAGCTGCACAGTTGCTTATGGTGACGGCGCAGAGCAAGCAGAAGCAGAATCAGGTCACATCAACGACCTACAACGCCAGCAGTAATGGTCCTGAAGATAAGCTAGAGAAGAATTGCTTGGAGGAAGAAACGTAAGTGCGAAACACCAATAATTCTAGATAGAAAATTGATTATTGCCGTGGTTCTTCAGGGTTGACGTTTATAGTTTCCTACAGACGAACAATCCATTCTACACCGGCAACATGTTGCAAAATGGAAACAATAGTGCAGCGCCTTCCTCCACGGAAACCACAGTGGCTGAAATCGTCGAACGCTCTGGGGTACTGAACACTTCACGCGGCAGCGGGCTTCTGGCTGGGGTACACGCGGCCAAAGTTTGCTGCGTGCTGTCCTCGAAGGCCGATGAACTGTTCCACAATGCTTCACAACGGCTGTCCCTGCCAGCGCTGTTGAAATTTCTTGTCGAGCTGTGCAAGGCGTCTCATTTGCAACTGTTCTCCTCTCATTCGTCGCTCAGCGTGTACGCTCCCTCCCAGAGCAACTCAAATTTCAGATTCCTTGGAACACGTCGTCCTTGGTGGCGCCGCACCACGAAGGAGCCCTCTCACAAACCACCGGTGTCATTGCTGCTCTTCCGGATCGGCGAGGTGACGCTGAAGTGCATCCGCTCTGGACGGCCGCTTATTCATACCATGAAGATCTGGTCCATCGTAGGTCCACACTTCATGGAGGCTGCTTGCCACAAGGATCGTGAGGTCTCTAAGAAAGCAATCGCGGCGATTCATGACGTTATCACATGTGTGCTCAACGACCAGTCAGAACTACCACACTTCCACTTTAACGAGGCTCTGTTTAAACCTTTCGAAAATCTACTCTGTCTTGAAATTTGCGATCAGGATGTTCTAGATCAAATTGTTGCGTCGCTTTGTGAGTTTGTGGAGGCAAACTCTTCGGAGATCAACTCGGGATGGCGGCCACTGTTTGCAACACTGCGTAGTACTGCGTCCACTTGGGAGGGTGCCACACAAGCCTTGCCAGTGGGTGGATCAGCTGGGAACGCAATTTTAGACATCTTTTACATTTTTCTCCAAACGGATAACACTCTGGTGTTTGCGAATGCAGCCTTGGATTATATCCTCTGCCTTATGGCGCACGTTAAAGTGGCCGCAACGCTAGACAGTTGCGACGCTGACGATCAGTTAGATCGACCAACAGACATGCTGGACAGAAGGAAGCTTGACGTGTCAATGTCCCACGAGTGCTTGAAACTCATCGAGAGTTGTTCGAAGATTTTAGCGGCAATGTACACAATGCCCAAATGCCCGAGATTTAACTTAACGCATAGAATGAGTATTGAAACGGCGCCGCAGATTGTCGACACGTGCCTGCCGAATGACAATACGCAAAACTGCTCAAAAATTCTGTGCGTGGATGACGGCAACGGCAATGTTAAATCGCCTCAACAGAGTTATAAACTGCTCTCACTGGAAGAAGATTTGAAGGCGCAAGTGGGTCTCAGAGAGATGGATGCCCAGAAGGGAGGTAATGGGCTGCTTAAAGTGTGGTATATTTTGCTGGAGGGTCTCACCGCAAATCTGCACCTGACGAGTGCGAATGGCGCTATTCAAGTTGCGCAAAGCGGGCAGGCTGAGATGGTGTTCAAAATTTTGAAGAGCATCCTACCAATTCGAAATTTTGCGTTTTATTGCGTGAATCATCTACTGCTACCGATGATGCAAATATGGTTGCGTCGAAATGTAAAAACCATGACCACTATCCCTACCACAGAGCCAACTAGTCCCAATGTGCGCATTAACGCCGTTAAGCATCAGAGCCCGGATAATATATGGATGCATTTCAAGCATTGCATTGGAATGACAGTGGAGCTAGTCGTCGAGTATCTAACTGCTGCCGCCATTAACTCAGCGGAAAGAGATGTTAGCTCACAGCAAAAATCTGGCGGGTCCTGCATGGATCTCACACTGAAACAACTCCTGATTCTGCTGATTGAAATCATTTCTACCGAGGAGGAAGGCGTAGCTCGCTTGGGAGTCTCCTGTGTGCGTCACTTGCTTCTCGCTCTGGGCCAGAATCTCACCACGCGGCAATGGGAGGTCCTCATATTGGCCATCCACCGCGCGTGCCGCGTGACGCTTGGCCCACTAACGCAGCTCACCAAGGCATTTAAAGCGCACAGCGACAGCTTCTACGGGGACTTGGCGACGGTTAAAGTCGCAGCCCGCAAAGCCAATGACAACCTATCCAAAGTTTATGAGCTGGGCGCGCAGGTATTCCTGATGACCTCGCAGCGTAGCGCAAACTACCACAGCCAACAGCACCTCAGCAACAAACGCACATTTGCACCGGCGCCAAACAACAACGCACCGCAGGGTAAAATATCACAGAGCTTCGTTAAGCTGCACCAACGTTCGAATGTAGATGCCGAACCCGCCGCTGCGCCCCAGAAGACCACGACGGAGGATACTTCCCCGTGTGCGCCCACCGACGATAGATCCTATGTTTTTCTCTTGTACCCAGTGGACATGGCGTCGGTCACCTCGCCAGATCTGTTTACCCTGAGGGTTCCCTTCAAGAACCTTGTTACAGGACTACTTGCGCATCAACTGCTGATGCAAACGGTCAGCAGCGCTCTGCTGCAGAATCTGCGCCATGTCACGCCAATTCTCCAAATTCTTCACGTATCCTCGAACCTTGGTGGGACCTTAAGACGTGTAGATGCGCGCCACATCTACCTTATGCTGAAATGTCTTGATATCACCAATGTGGGAGCAAAGGAATTTGACCTCCGTCCTGGACTGAAATTCCTCGTACAAAAAGTGGGCAATTTGCCTAGGGCTGCAAATCTGTACACGTTGGCCAATACCAGCGAAGTGGTCCAGATTATAGTGTTGGTTGAACTGGCCTTGGATGGCATCGAGAAGTATCACCTGACATCCGGCGAAATTAAGAAACTATTGGACATGGACGTGGAGGAAAAGGAAGGCCGCTTATACACGGATCTGGATTACGTAGAAGAGTTCCTACGCCAGCTGCGGCGGAAATGGGAGACGCTATGCGAAAGCTATGCGCGCCTCACATTTGCCGGCGATGATGAGCGCGACGACAAGGAGGTAGTCGACAGAGCAGTTGCTCGTGATGATGAGCGCGACAAGGAGGACGTGCCCAAACGTCGCAGCAGTCTCAGCTCCAGTGATTCCTGCGCTAGCTACCTAGAGAAGGACGTGTTGCTCGACTACCATCCACGTGACCACGCCTGGGAGGACAAGCCGCTCACTTCCACGGATGACGAAACGAACGAAATGGCGGCAAAGATCAAGAAACCCACGGCCGCGGCGCCTCTGCCACCCGCCTCCGCGAGCCCCAAGCTCTCCTACGATACCAACACCTTGCTGCAGATGACGCTGCGTCACCAGTCGTCGCAATTCCTCTCGGCGCCGTTCCTAACATCGCAGATGCCTACGTCCGCATTAACGAAGAGTGTGTTGGAGGGCAAGGCGATGCGGGCCAATCCGTTCGACGCGCAGGCGGCGGGAAGCGTCTTGCCAGCGCCCCAACCCGTGCCCCCCGAGATCCAGCAGCAGCGATCGCATTCCATCGAGGAAGATTTCGAGGCCTTCAAACAGACACGTATTGAAACAATGGAGGCTTGTCTGGAGCTGCTATCGTCGCTCTCCGCGCACAAGCTGGCACCCTTGGCCGCCATCCTTCAGGATGGGGCTGTCGTACTGGCTCAAACAGGCACTACCAAAGAGGACAAGGTGAAACGCTCCGCTGAGGATGTTCTCAATCGAATGAACCTACAGTTTGATGTATAAATGTATAAATGTTTGAATATAAGAAGCAAATTTATGTGTATAATCATTAGATAAAAATTCACGCCTAACTGAAATATCTTTCTTTGGTCGAGTATATGCCGTATGACGTAACATGTAATGATTAGCATAGCTTCAGGTCCGTATGCATCCGCGTATTCAACGGTACGGTTCAAAAAGTTCGGGGCGAAACGTTGCGACATCTAGCCGCGCATTATAGAAGTTGATACTTCTGGTACCATTCAACGCTTCTCGAGGGAGCCAAGCAACGGTTAAGCGAATGTTGAGTTCCGCCGGAAAACACGTACAACAACATTCTAGCATTATTATGTTTATCATGACACTCACACTTAAACGAAAATGTAAATGGCTCAAAGCCTCCACGGTGCCAGCGAGTCCATGTTCTGCCTAGGCGTTGATTCATACCGCGCATGAAACACATGAAAACTAGAACATTGTTATATAATACTCATAATAATGGCTTAAAATAATACACTCCTCTGTTATTAATACACTCTCACTCTGCAAAAACAACGATACGTGAGTTTATCGCATTTCACAAACATTCATCAAATTTCGTGGCAATTGTGGCTCTAAAACTGTATCGCATCGTGCGTCGAACGCACCGTCGCCCGTCAGCGACATGTAATTAGGTCGTAAATTGAGCATGGGGTGGCCGTCAGCTCAGTATCAATAAATGATCGAACAAATAAAGGCGAAGAGCATAATTAGCCCGGCTTGGGCAAACAGCGCGAAGGATGGCACGAGTAATTCATGGGCGGTTAGCGCGATGAAATTGATTGTAATTGCATAGTGATAGGAAATGCTGTCGCGCGGCCACCGCCGGACACTCGACGTTAATTGGCAAACACGCGGACGTGCCGCGCGACACCCCACTCACTCACATAAATCACCTGGGGAGGATGCGAGCAATTATCATCGAAGGCGAATGACAGGCGTTTGAGCAATTCAGGCAATGCCAGTGCGAAACAATAACAATGAGAAATGGCGGGGAGCGCTTCACGTTTTGAAAAGCATTGAAGCCGTGCTGCTTGCAGATAAAATGAAGGGCATGCGTTAGTAGCAACTTGCCGTACCCTCGCGATTCGTGGTATATTGCGCTTTGCGCGAAAAGCACAACCAAAAATTGCCCTGCGCACGTTCCGGATTGGCGGAGCGCAAGATGTGCGGGATGCGCGCGATGTGCAGGAAGCTATTCCCCCCAAAAAGGGCGTCCACGCGCGCCCGCGCCACAGCCGTGCATTCCAATGAGGCCCAAGGATGTGCTGGGGTCGGCGCTGGATGCCGTGGATGTGTCTGGCGTTGTCTTGTCGCCGGCGCTGGGCGCAGGCGCGCGAAAGCGGTCGAACTCCGCAAGCGCCGCCGCGATTCGTGCAGCGCGCAGCCCCCGCGCCCCGCCGCGCGCCCCGCCGCGCGCCACGCCGCCAGCAGCGCCTCTTCGCCGCGGCGCGCCGCGATGATAAGCTGCGATGCGCACAGATATTCTGGTATCTATAGGATGCGCCTCGGAGGCCCCTCCTACGCGCGCGCCGCAAAATGGCGCTGCCAACGCGCTCGGGGCCGGCGCGCAAGGCGTTGCCTGGCCGCGCCAGCGCCGTTGCGCGCGAGTTGAACGCTCTCAGCGAAACAAAACGTTGGCAGAAGTCGCGGCGCAATAAAAACGCGGCGAGCAGTGGCGAGCAGCGCTCGGGCGAAACGTGTCCCCGCCGCTCCGCAGTTGTCGCAGTAACTATGCGCGTGAGGCGTTTGTTTTCGCTCGGCGCAGCAAGCGATGGCGCACGGCGCTGAGGTGCAGCGAGCCATCCGGAATTGATGCTTGATGTTGGACGCTTGCGGTGCCCGTGTTTGTTTTCGCGCTGCGAAGGGCCGCCGCCGAGGAGCGAGATGTGCGGCGCGCGGCGCGGGCGGCG
The DNA here is from genome assembly GCA_010014765.2 of Aenictocupidus jacobsonorum. Lineage (NCBI taxonomy): Eukaryota > Metazoa > Arthropoda > Insecta > Coleoptera > Staphylinidae > Aenictocupidus > Aenictocupidus jacobsonorum. The sequence continues at coordinate 5,368 of JAAAKC020114771.1, read as the reverse complement.
TGGGCACGGGCGGAGCGGGGCGCGGGGCCCGCGGGAGCGCACTCAGCAAGGCGCGTCGTCTTGGCGACGACCGGTTGCGCTGCGCAAAGATAAAGACGCCTCGCGGGCCGGGGCGGCGGAAGAGCTGCGGTGCTGGCGCGGGCTGGGGCGGCGGAGTGCGCGCGGCGGGCGCGGCGGCGGCTCGGCACATCGTATTGACGTCAAACGCGACTGCGGCCTCACTCCCGGCGCGGGCTCACGCTCATCCGCTGTTCTGCTGCCGCGTGCCATCGATTTTATCGCGCCGGACGGCTGGCCAACCGTCGCGCGACGAACCGCATTGCGCTCCGCATTTACCCATCTGCTTAACCCATCCGCGCAAATTGCTCACTTTTTCTCTGTAATCGAATTCCGCACCCATTGTTGCCTTCCGCGCGGGAAACGATGGATAAGCGCGTAAAAAGTACTGCGCCCGAAATTTGCACTTGTGCTCTCAGTTCTAAAATTTACAGCGGGCTTTTAGCTTCAACTGTATCCTACTACATTACGGCTATGCTTCAAATGTTTGAATCGCGAATATCTTGATATAAAAACAGCTTTCGTGATATTCGCTAGTGGCTTGCATCTAATTTCATCCACCGCTAAAGGCGCGAATGAACTAAACTCTTTCAGACGTATACGCTCGCAGTTTAGATATTTATGTATAGCTGCTATGATTTCGTGGAGCACTGTTGCTCGCATCGACAATTAATGAATTCGTGAATTGTGAATAAATTGGCGTTCAATTGGCGCTACGGCATATGGAAGGCCTGGGAAAGCGAAAATGAATGTGGAACGTAATTTTCGCAAATAACCAGCTGCTGGCGGCAAAGTTATAAGCGCGTCTAAACGGCTACTTATTACAAACGCATATTAATTAGACGCGACTAATCGTTCACCCACCCCTCTAAATCCGCCCAGATGTGCGCGACGCATCAATGAAGCCGGCGCTGGGCGGAAACGAGTGTTAGACCGCGGAAAGTGGGTCGCCAAGCACGAAACAGATGTCCCGAAGACCTTCCAACTATGACGACTACCTCGTTTCATTCAGAGACATTTTACGGACAATGAATTTGATTATGCACACTCGAAAATCGGAAAGTCATAAAAACACTGCCGGCTACAGCCGCTCCACGTTGCGCCGCTCTATTGCGGTGGCAGCGGCGCTGCCCAACAGCGAGCAGCAGGAAGGTGCCCAGCGCGGCGACGAGTTATGATCGAAGTTTGATTGCTCACCGCCCCCTCGGCCGCGAGTGCGAAAGAAACGAAAAGAAAAATTAGAAATCCCTCGGGCGGCCATAAATTCGCAACTTCCACTCCGTGCGGCGGTGCTCCTCTCCGGAGAGCGGGAGGGAGCGGCGGCGGCGGCGGCGGCGGCGGCGGCGTCAACCGAGGCACGTATTATGCCCCCCCCCCTCCCCCGCCCCGCGCATCCATATATTTCGTCGCGACGTGCGGGCAGCGCACGTCCGAAGAAATCGAAATTTCTCCGCATCGCGGCAGCGACGTCGGCGGATGAATTACGAGCGCGTCCACATATTGCCGGCGCCGCGCGCCGCAGCCGAGAAACCGAAGCAGGGCTCATAACACATATTTCATTACGCGGATATGCGGCGCCGCCGCCTCCGCCGCCGCCTCCGCCGCCGCCGGCGTCGGTGAAGGGGTAACGATAGAATGCAATAAAGTGCAAGCGTGCGAAGACGACGGGAAGACGAGTGGCGAGTGGAGAGCCGCCAGGGGCCGGGGACATAAAACCGTTTGATTTCCGCGGCGCTACTCAGGCACACGTGAAACAATGTTCGTGCTAGAATGTTGCATGCGTGGCGCAAGACGTCGCGAAAGAGTGGACTGATTGTGAAACCGGATCTTCCGGGCGTGTCTCGGCAGTGATAAAAGGCGAAGCAGCGAATCCCCTGCGCTCAGCCCGTGCATGCCGGAGACGTGCTCCGGGCCGGTTTACCTCGTTCGCCTCTTCCTCTCGCACCAAGCACGCGGCGTGCGCGCCGCGCGCCGCTTCATTTTTCATTTTGGCCCAGCTGCGGATCGCTCGCGACCGATGCGCTCGTTCGACGTCCTCGTTATTGTCGAGGCGCTGCAGTATCGACGCGCTCTCCCTGCTCCCGCTGCGTCGCTGCCGCCGCCGCCGGCCGGGCGTGCGGGACGCGCCGGGGCCGGCCTGCCAGCGCGCAGCGGCGCGCAATGAGTCAAAATCGTAAATTAGGTACGTGCCACAACTGCGCTCGTCAAACCAGAGCGTGTCCGAGCGGACCGAAAGAGACATTGGCGTCGGCCGCGCGACGGCTCCCGCGGCCGGCTCGCGCCCGCGCCGCGCCCGCGCCTGCGCCTGGGCACCTGATATTGCCCATCTCGCGCGCCATCGCGCGCACCATCGCGCGCCGGCCGATAGGCGCGTTTTATGGTCGCGGCTATTTCGACTGCACGGGCTGAGTTGAAGGTTCGTTTATTCTTGGACTACGCGCGCACCTCGCGCACGGCTCCGGACATTCATCACAGCTTCCTTTAGTTTTCATAACAAATTGCGTTTACGGCTGCGTTCCACAATCGGATCGAAGTTTTGCTTACATAGTTCAAAATAGTTGCAAAATAGCTCCGCTTGTTTCGCGTGTCTGGGTGTAGCCGGATACTACCATTTCCTTTCGGTTAGTGGCGTCTCCTGGAGAACCATTCGCCAAATGCAAAGCGGAAGCTCGCTGCTGAAATTGCAACTGGTGTCACTTGATTGATATAGCCTTTTGGGATATCATTTTCATATGCGCAAAGTTCTTGTCACGCTGCTGCAGTGACCCAACGCAATAATTCGATTGTGAGGAAGTTCTGGCGAGCTGCGCGCACGTGAAGGACGCCCTTTTAAAATAATTTCTAATCATGTCTAATTCAATAACATTCGTGTTTCCTTGGGCACTTGCACATGTGGTATTTGTCTATACTTGGGTTTTTGCAAAAATTACATACACCATTTACTAGTTTCTGACCCCACACTCTAACTCCACTAGCGAGATATGGAGAGCACATAATGCAATGGCTGCAAAAAGTCCTCGCCGCAGTTCCTCCGAGGAAAGGTTGCTGGACGCTAGGTGTGCTCCTGGTGCCTGCTCTCCTCGGTGAGCCTTCAAGTAGCGCACTTGATAGCCTCTTTTCGACAGCGCCAGCAATCGGCTGCAACCGTGCATGGCGCATCGTAACTTTGAATGCAGCGCACAGCCAAGGCCAATTAGCGCGCGCCGCACGCGCTCGACGCGCGTCGCATGCGCAAGTTCATAACTAATTAAGATTAATTAACATATCGTAATGATTTGTGGTTAGTGGGGGCTGCGATGCACGCTCGCCGGCGCGACAGGCGCGGCAACGCGCGCGGCGCACTCCGAAAATGTAAACATTCGAACACGTTATTACCTATTCATACGTGATGAATGGCAGCATTTGTTTTCAGCGCGCGGACCGGACCTGTTTTCGTTCGCCTCCGCGGACGGGCGTGCGAGCTGATCAACGCCACCGCGTTGCGCGAACAAAGCGATTTGGTGACTCAATTTGACATCCGAAACGTTTTTCCGATCGCGCGGCACGTCGAGTGCTCCAGGATCGCTGACTTGCTGCAAGTTCGCTGGAAGTGCCTGGCTTCACTAGATCGACTGCCAGGTGCAATTTTGCGCGCGCTATATTTCGATGGAATAGAGCGCTGTGATGATTGATCGGTGTCGATTGAAGTTAAATTACGATATAAAGTCTTATCGTCGCAACAATGTGCGTGCCCTGGGTGGAAATGCAATTAGGGTCCCGGCGCTTTTCAGCGGCCGAATGGAATGGGAATGGAGAAACGCCAACGAATCGTCGCGTGCATAAATGTTGTCATGTTTGGCGTGCCGTGATTCCTCACCGTCGACCATTGATTTTCATAGCTTCGTGCCGCGCGTCGCGCCCACGGCAGGAACGAAAAAATGGCACACGCACATACGGCCCGCCAGCCAGCGTGGGGGAGAGAAAAAATTACATTATTATCTAATTAGAGGATCAGCGCGCGCGCGCTGCCGCGGCAAGTAAACGGAATCGCTTGACCGCAGTGTCATAAACCATCGCCGGCGAGCGCGGAGGACCGAAAGGGTAGATGCACACGCAGATAGCGCCTCGCGCGCCGCGCACCGCAAATGAATCATATTTCTTCGCCGCTCGGCGTGCCGTGCGCGCCGTCGTGATTTTTAATCGCCGCCCCGGCCGGCCGCGCCGCCCTCGCGCCGCTATAAAAGAAATTTACATAAAATCGCGTCATATTCCTTTTCTTTTCGTCGTCATTGTCGTGTGTCCTCGTGTCGCGCGGCGTGCGGCGTGCGGCGCGCGGCGTGCGGCGCCCCCGACACGCAATCCGTAATCATAAAAGCGAAGGACCGGCCGCCGCGCACGGCAAATTAACCGGCCCCCTCCCGCCGCCGCCGCTTCCGCCGCCCACCAGCCGTCGCACGTTCGCGTTGGCGCGTTCGATCGCCGCGGCGCGAAGGAAGCGAAGAAAGTGAGCAGCGAAGGATTCGTTCGTGATGTATGCCATAATGGCATGGCATCTGGCCGCCGCCTGCGCGCCGCCGCCACCCGCGGCCGGCCATTACCGGCGCGGCTCGAACGCGAACGATTTTCTCATTTTAATGACACATAAGAGGCACGTTAAAGATCTGGGACTCTCGCTATCTGATTCTTTCGGCTTTGTTCGCTCGCCGGAGATTGCACGCCAATTTTCATTGCGCGCCGCCGGCCGCCAGCACAGGGCGTTCTGCGCCTGTCGTAGGGCACGCTTTTCGCCTGGAGGCAATCGTCATCAGATATGAAGGTCCCGCAGGGCAGAAGAGGCCGCGGCTGTGCAATGACGGGGCGGTCGATACTCGGCGACGCGGCGCGAGGACAAGCAGGACGCGGCGGACATGCATCGCGCGCTCGCGGTTCGCATTGTGGGCGTACTCGCACGCGGCGTCCGCCGCCTCCGCGGCTCCGAATGCCCGGCGCGGCGAAAGAGTCGCAGTCGCAGTCGCAGTCGCAGTCGCGGTTGAGCGCACTGGCTGCCGCTGGCGCTGCGCACTTTTGGGGGGACCGCAGGCCGCCGGCCGCAGGCCGCAGGGACGACGGCAGCCGCGCGCAGGTGAGCCTCGCCGGAGCGACGGCGAGCGACGACCGCAGCGCGCGGCGCTGACGAGCGATGCGGCCGTGCCGCGGCGCGGTGAATGGGCGGCGGCGGCGGCAGGCGGGGGGGAAAGCTGGGGAGCGCGAAAGGGCACGTACCATAGTAATGCATAGTGTGGTAAACTGCCCTGCACTAAATCCTAAAGTATAAGTCGCAGCCTAGCGGGAA
>JAAAKC020114660.1:8808-20381 GCA_010014765.2 Aenictocupidus jacobsonorum | reverse complement strand
TGATTTATAATTAGATGAATAAGTAAAAGCCCAATGATTGTTTTTCTAAAATTAGAAATTATAACAAGAGACAGAAATCAGAGAACCTCAGTTTGTATAATTATGATTTCCCAAGTGAGAAAAATAGGGAGTTTTTAAATGTCTGATTGAGAACTATGCAAAATAGAAAACGATTACAATTTTTATGTGCCAACATTTAATATTCGATTTAAACTCCATCATAAATTATTCAATTCAACTATGTAAAAAATATACAACATGAATTAATTAAAAATACCATATGGTAAAGCAGTTATCATATAAATTATTCCTTCAAAAAATTTTAAAATTAATTAATTGCAGTAAAATTTATATGTATGCTATTTGATCATGTATCGACATCTCGACAAGTAACATGCTAAGCAAGTTAGAATTGCAATGATTGGTAATAGCTCACCAAAACTTGCCATGCTTTTGGTGCCATGAAACCATCCGGGGGATTCTCTCCACTGCGCGCAAGCGTTCTCATACGAGTGCCCGAAATAAAATCGAAATCATCCTTCCTGCTTGGGTCGAAGAAGGCCATCTTGCGATGCTGCTTGTCATAGGCCGCCACACGGAAAGGAATAATTTCTAGCGTATCTAGGCCGGGTGCCATTGTCAAAACTCTTCCACCGTGCATCACATCGTAGAGGTTGCCATCTGGGCTGGCTTCCTTGCCTTCCGGATGCGGCACGCCTGCGGGATCTCGACCGACAATGTAGAAGTTGGCGCCGGCGTTCATGCGCGCCTTAGCATGCCATTGCACCTCGGTGGGGCCCGCATACATCATCGGGCTGGGAAAGATTGCTAGCACCGTCGACTGTGCGTCAAGTAAACCTTCATCAAGTACAGCTTGATGCTGTTGCATTCTTTCCGACAACGGAACATCGTCGTCCTTCACCCAACCGCCCAACGGATGCAAGAGCAACACGGGGCATTTGAAGCCACGTTCGTGAAGCTGCCGCTTGGTGTCGGACATTAGAAGAGCGTGCCCGTTATGTATGGGATTGCGCAATTGGAATGCGAAGACGGCGTCGGCTCGCATTCCTTTGAATTTCGCACGGAGTTCGTTCGGTGTCAAGCGGTACTCGTCCAGCCCGTCGTTCCAGCGAATGCGATGGAGGACTTCCAGGTCACCGCCTACTAACCAATCACCGGATTCGAGAATCAACTTAATGTGTGGATGATTTTTGTGCGTTGTGCCGAATTGACGCGAGCAGCGCTCCTCTTTGCGATGGTGGTAGAACTCGGGCTTGCGAAGAATGGCCACGCAAGTGCCGTTGTAGTACAATGATATGCCAGACGTCTCGTCCAAGCGTTCCTTGTCCTCTGCGGTGCATGGTAACACTATCGGTATGCTTTGATTTACAGTGTTTCTCCCGTTGAAATTGCAATTAAAGTGGAGCGTTTGTAAATATTCATGTTCCCGCATAAATCCTTTTAGTGGCGAAGCCCAACCTTCACTTAAAACCTTTAACAAGTTGTTTACTAAGCAACATGTATTTTTTGAACCAATTATATCTATTTTGCTTTAAAAGTGCAACACAGCATATGTAACAAAATAATAAGTGAGACAATACTTACTTGAATCCATTGCAAATCTATTAAAACAATGTTAATGCCAGGAAGTGAAGCAGCTTCCTCTCTTGCAGCAGCCAGACGCTCTTCAGGTACAAACAATTCCTCTACAAAATCATGATTGACAACTTTTTTCGGAATAATTCCATTCTCCTGAAGCATTTCCACTACTTGCAACATGCTTTCCTCTACAGTCAATGATACAGTCTTGACAACAAGCTCAGGATGCTCTGGAGTCTCATAAGCTTGATCAATTCCTGTAAATCCTTTAATATCTCCATTCCTGGCTTTCTGATACAAGCCCTTGGTGTCTCGTTCCTCACAAACCTCCAATGGTGTATCCACAAACACTTCAAAGAAGGGTAAATCAGATTCCCTGTGTATGACTCTAGCCAAATCCCTGTCTTGAGCAAAAGGAGATATGAAACTACAGAGACATATTTGACCAGCATCAGCAAAGAGTTTTGCTACTTCTGCCACCCTCCTAATATTTTCTTCCCTGTCCTGCTTGGAAAAGCTTAGGTCCTTATTCAGCCCTGTTCTCATGTTGTCTCCATCAAGACCATAAACAGGAATTCCATGTGAGACTAAGTATGCTTCAAGTTCAAAAGCAATTGAAGTTTTACCAGCACCAGATAGACCAGTAAACCAAACTGTACATCCTCGAAAACCCCTGAGATGACCAATAATCTGGCCGCGTTTGGCTCTTGAGACATGATGCTTCTGTTCTGTCACATTAGTTGCAACCTGCATGGATGTGCGTTGCTTCTTGTAGATATCTTTGGTGCTGGTCATTGTGAATTCTATGAATTGCAGAATTTCAAACTACAGATTTAACATATTTTAGATTCAAAACAACAATCAAAAATATTCATTAAATATAATTGAATAGTAGACATAAAACTTACTTTCAGTTTATTTCTTATTTCAGCTATTACAATTGACAAAGGTAAACAGGTAAACATATAGTTTATATAGGGCGTAACCGCCGGTAAACACCACCCCACCACCAAGTGTAATGAGCTGAATTAACCAACACAAGTCAAGCAACTTCAGTCAGTAGACTTATAGCCACGTACGACAACCGAATTAGCGATGAACGTTTGTTGCATTAGAAGTTGCCTATCTCTATACATACAAATGGTTCAATTCATTCTAACAAATTTAATTCTAACGAAACTCACGAATTGTAGGCACACTTGCCATGGTTTTTTACGCAAGATTGGATACCGCTCAACAAACGTTTTCTTTGAATGGTTGATTACGATGAACTTTACTGATCGTAAGTTGTAAATTTAAAATGCGAGCAGAATGCACAATGGAACCGACACCATTTTAAATGTCTGTTGCAACGATAAGCAAGAATTGAAATTCAGTGAACTCTTTATACGAGTGGCACTGCAATTCATGCCGGGTGCTGCTAGCAATTACATAAAAGTAGAGTAAAAGTTCAGAACTTGCACGTAATTACTATCTCTAAGTAGTTACAGTCGTATATACTCTGTATTTCAAGCTTCCTACATTTTTTTTACAAATAATATATCCTGCCAAGGATCGCTTCTGACCGAATTTCATCATGGTTGCCTATATTCTATCCATATTTTCAGACTTTCTAACGCTTTAAAATTGTTGTTATGATCTCTCGGAAATGCTTCATGTCCATGGAAAACATCGAATGGAAACTTCGTTTTAGTCGGCTCTTTTCACTGCGTTGATCGCAGTACGGTGGGCTAGTGGGTAGTCTAAATCAGTCCAAATCTAGCCGTCGTGTTGTCGCGCTCGTTGGGGTTTTTATCAGTTGGTAAATAAAAGTTTATAATTAAATAACATTCGCTCATTTCGCGACAATGGCTTGGCTACCATTAGAGTCAAATCCGGATGTAAGTTACATTGCAAACCAGTCCTTTCATGAAAAAATAATAAATCCGCTTTGCTGTTCCAGGTTATGAATAAGGTGAGCTGACAAATTCTCTTATTGCGCCGCACCCGCCAGGCCGGCATTTTGTTAATGCGCTTGTAATTTCAGTTTTTACACATGCTAGGTGTATCCTCAGAGTGGAAAGTGGTTGATGTTTTTGGCCTCGATGATGAGTGCCTTGCCTGGGTGCCTAAGCCAGTTTTGTCAGTTATCTTACTATTCCCCTGTAGTGACAAGGTAATATATGCAAGTAATGATAATTTAATTATGGCTATAATTAATTAACTAATGATGTTTTGATGTTAGTATCATGAATATACAGTTCAAGAACAAAAGAATATTGAAGAAAAGGGTCAGCAAGTGTCTGACAACATTTATTACATCAAACAGCTGGTTTCCAATGCCTGTGGAACAATTGCTTTGTTGCATTGTGTTGCAAACAACTCAGATAAGTATGCAGCTACTCATATTACTAGACAACCACATTATAAACACAGGCACCTATGTATTGATTTTCCTAGCAGCTTGCATGCTGGTTTTATATTATTATATTATCTTCATGTGTTTAGATTGCAGGTGACCAATGAAAACTTCAAAAAACTGTTGGAGGATTCCTTAACTTTGTCCCCATTGGAACGTGGGCAAATGCTGCAGGCTGTTGCAGCTGGCATTCAAGATATGCATCAGGAATTGGCACAGGAGGGGCAAACTGAAGTGAATCCCAATGAGCAAGTTAATCATCACTTTATTGCCTTTGTGCATAAGGATGGGGATTTGTATGAACTGGATGGGAGGAAGGAGTTTCCTGTCAACCATGGGAAAACTACCCCAGAAACCCTATTAGAAGTATGATACTAGAAATGTGTATAATATATTAAACATTTTAATCAACTTCAATAGGACGCGGCGAAGGTATGCAAAAAGTTTATAGACCGAGATGCGGAAGACGTCAACTTCACCGTCATGGCACTGGCTGCAGCCGAGAATTGAATCGGTTTGGTTTTACACTGCCTTGAAGCCTTGAAGCATTTGGGAATTTGGCCATTTATTTTTTATATAATTTTGCTTAAAAGTATTCACTGTCTAGGATACATTCACCGCAAGCGTTGCAGCACAGTCTAGAATGAAGTTTTATGGCGCTATGCGATTCAACACGCTGGTGTCTACGTTGTGTCGCAGAGCAAAGCAACGCCTCTCAATATCCAGTGATCGGGCGGCTTCGCTGTGCACAGCCACAATGGCGTGATGAAGTTAAGATCTGTTCTGTTTGCTTTCTTGTAAACCGGGCACTAAAACCACAATTGCATAAGTGTGTATCAGCTACGAATAAATTTCATTTAAAATGCGTACCGTGTAGAGCTTGGGGTCCTTCGCGGCCGTGGAGAAGATCGCGAAGATGTGCACAACTGGCAGTTGTGTGTACAGCACTTTGTTGGTGGACTCTGTCAACCGGGAGTGTCGACGCTCCCATCCGGCTCCATCCAGGAACAAACCGTACACGTATACGCCTTCCGGCGGTGGCGTCTTGACTTCCTCGCGCATGTTCTTCAGTACTTCATTGTGCAATACGACTTGGTCCAAGGCCCACCCTTTGTGGGCGCGAGCCACCTCTTGCCGCATTGCGGTTAAGAAACCTTGCGGATTGAAGAATCCCGTCATCCAGAAAGCGCACGGTCTACCCCCGTAGCACCATGTGCGAAATTGCATGTCGCGATCGATCACCTCCGAAAACCAGAAGCCTATGGTCGTTGCCGCCCAGGAGCTTCGTATCCAGATTGAGGGTACGCGCGCGTCGAAAATGTTGTCCAGTGCGTCGCGCAGAGACTCGTTCATTATGATCGTGCCCTCGATGGCCAATAGCAGGTCTTTGAGCGTAACGCGAATTATATGGATCACCTTTTGCATTCGGTCGATCTCTTGCCGCAGGAAGATGTTTAGCGGATTTAAATGTCCCATAATCCGCAGGCGTTCTTTCACTTCGAACGGGTCGTAATTATCAGGTAGTTTTCCTAACATTTCGATGCAAATTCGAGTGACCTTTGATTCACGCGTTTCTCCGCCACCCGCACCTGCATCTTTGGGTTGAATTGACAAGATGGTTTGAAGCATAGAATTCGTGTAGTTGGATGAATATCTACAAACAACAATGTTACACTATGTCTTTAAACTAGCAATTTATGTAAACGTACGTAATGTCAGCATTAGGATGTAATCCGTAAGCCTGTGGTGGATCATATCCTGGGAATGTATCAATTACCACCAAGTAATCAGCGACTTGTTTGTACTTATAGATTCGGTATCCTTTGTAAAATTGGAAATCATCATTAAACATCTTGTCACTGAACCACACTTTCGCAAATGTGTTCAACAGTCTCTTGTCGAAGTCATCTGTGACTCTTCCGCCATAGTGTACTTCACCCAGCATGTACCTTTTTTACAGTTTCAATATTAACGGCGTGTAAAAGGTGTTGAAATATGTTTTACCTAACAGTGGGCCAACTAATGCCCAGAATTGGATCCAAGTCATCCAGGTGGTTCTGCACAAACATGCAGCTTGCCAACCAATCGGCCGAATTAAACTCATAGGGGATATTCCAGCCTAATGGCCCAAACTTTCGCCTTTCCTGCACGACAGTGTGTAAAAATGATATCGCATAGACAAGAGGGATATACTCGGGCTGGTCAGAATAATCGAGCATGTCTTGACTTAGCGATGTGTAGGTTCGCAGCAGGCCGGCGCGAATACCTGCCACCAGTTTCAATATTAAAGTTGAGATAATATTGCTTCACGGAACTTACCAGACGGCGGTTCATTTGTGAATTTAATGCACATTTGTAACAATCCAATAGGAAAGCTTTCGTGTACTTCCGTTGTAATCCACAAACGAAAATCAGGATGGGTTGGATTTGATTGCTTTTCCATTTCCATAAAATCTAACATAACTTCTTCCATGTAATCCAAGCCTAGATGCGTGTTTTGCAACAATGCCCAGAATCCCTTAAAAGTTATGGTTTCAAAATTTAATGTAACCTTCTATTTGAGTATTTAGAAGGCGATTTTTCGTGGTGTGGAGAAAATTACCTCAGCCTCGGCCTCAGCTAACATCTTCCTAGCGTGAACTTCTTGTCCTTGCCCCATTGACATGGTTTTAACTCTATTCTCCATTTTTTTAGCCAATGTTTCGATGTACGGCGTCGGATCGGAACCAATGCTGAGGAAGCAAATCATCGGCGTCATTGGACGACTTTCCTCCAGCATGATAGTCAGATTGAGAATCACGGGCTCAGCGTATTTCTGCCCCAACGATGCAGCAATATATTTCTTGCTCTGAGTGTATGTGCGATCGGGGCACCAGGCGCGTATCAGCAAGAGTTTTCGAAATGTATCCAGATTGTTGTATCCGTCCGGAATGGGAGATTCCTCGGGAGCATCCTTATCGAACCACAACTTCCAAGCTCTCTCGTTGTTGGTGACTTGTGTGACAATGTATTGAAAATGTCGGAGTTTGGATAGTTCAACCAAATTCAGCCAAGTTATATCCAGAATCCATTTGGCAGGCTTCGGCGCGACGGCATTCAGGTCCAGTGCCGCACCGCCTTTGATGAAGATTTGAAATTCTTCATTACTGATATGCTCTCGCTGTAAATCGATTCGTAAAGTCATCATTAAGACAAACATATACTTATCCTTTTCATATAGGCCACGCGATTTGTACTTGAAGATTTCGTACGTCAAGTATTCAATAATGTTGTTAATTCGCCTGCAAATTAAGTTAACATAATATGAGATGAGATGAGATATGATGAGACACACACACACAGAGAGAGAGAGAGAGAGAGAGAGAGGGAGAGAGAGAGAGAGGGAGAGAGAGAGAGAATGTAGCAATTTACTTGGATTGTATGTTGCTTTTGTCCGATCGGACCATTGAAAGGTCGAAGCGTTCTAGAAACTGCACCAATGATGTTTGGTACATGCAATTAACCATTGCCATCGTTGTAATTAGGAAATACAGTACACTTCCACGTGTGGCAATCGTTCGGAATTCCTCTCTAGCCATGTTGATTTTAATCTCGGTGTCTCTAGCAATAGTCAACTTTTCTCGCACATCCGTTGCCGTGTTCTTGGTGACGTTCAAAACGCCGATCAGGGATTCGTCCTCAACCAAATTGCCTTGGGTGGTGGTCAATTTAAACAACAAATTCTGCTCCAATTCCCCAATCTTGCGCTTGTTGGCTGTCACGTCCCTCATTAAATTGGTACGTTCCGTCTCCAACTCACGTTTTTCGCTAAGAATCACACGGCCGAGTAACTGATCTTCCAGTCCCTTCATCGTCACTGTGAAGTCGATAACGGATGTGCGCGCAAATATTTCAGGCGTGTAAGATGGATTTGCCAATTTCGTGGTGATATAAACGCAAAATCCTTTCATGTAGTCAACTTCCTTGTCGCCGATTTTTAGCTTGTACATCGTACCTATCTTAATGAGGTTTTTCTCCAATACATTGTCTAGCACGGGATCCAATTCTTCGCCCACGTCTTCAATTATCAATGGACGACCCAGGCTAACAGCGTCTTCTATGTGATTCCTAAAATTACGTTTGTGTAGAAATCACATAACATCATCCTCAACTGATGACACATGAGATATGTATACCTGAAATATTTGTGACTCAGTGCTGTGACAATTAAATCATTGTTTGCTTCCTTGTTTTTCACCCAAATCTTGCCTTGATTTTGCGGATCAATTAGAAGAGGAAACCGCGACGCTTTTGTAACAATGATGCCATTTTGAATTGACAATTCGTCTGTGGGCAACCCCTGCAAATTCCATTCACCAATCTGCAAATAAATCATCGATTCAGTCATCTTGGTAAACGAGATTCCTAATTGGTTATTTTATACCGTAGGTGTGTCAGTTAAACACTCAATAACGTTAATATTGGACGACACCGGAATCTTATGATCCAAAATCATTTTGAACCAATCCTTTTGCATCATATTTCGAAACTCTTGGTTAAACGGACCAGTATAACCTAAAAATGCAGTTAGAAGCAGTATGTCTCCGATCAAGCGCTCCGTTTCCGCCTTGAATTGCGCCGACTGCTCGGTCCAGCGTATGCGCTCGCCACTGAGGCCGTTAATCAGTGTCGTAGCGGCGTCCATTTTCGATTTGACCTTGTTGGCATCGTCCAATACGGCTTGCTTGAATGTCATTGCTGTTTCATACTTCTCCTGGCATTGCTTCACCTCCGCTTCCTTGGCCTCCAGCAGCTTCATGGCCGCATTCAACTCGAGCTGCGCCTTATCCAGCTTTGCTTGCTCCCGCACCAAGTTAGCTTTGAGCGGTAGCACATCTTTGTTGACCTTGAAGAAAGCCGACATCGCGATCGTCCACGAAATCAGGCCGGCAACGTTACCGCACGCCGTTTTAGCCGCCTCGTACGTATATTGTGGCCACTCAAAGTAAGGCACGAGTAAGTCCAACATTTCCGCATTGATGGTGTCTTTCGGATACTCCTGCAATTTTTGCAGGAATTTGGTGTCTGCCATCACTTTCAAGGACTCGGACCAAGAAGTGACCAAAAACTTCTTCTCCAAATCCACTTGGGTGGTCTCCAGTTTCTTACGAAAATAGACGAGTACCGCATCCATAATGAGCATGATTAAATGCGGCGGTTTGCCCAGCTTGCGCACCGTCGCGATATCCGCCGCTTTGATGGTGAGCAACGCGGCTTCGGCGGCTTCGAGCGCCGGCTTGGCGTCTTTCAGTTTAGCTTCGGCCTCCTGCTGGTCGACGCTGATGTTAGCTACAAGCACTTCAGCTTTCTCCTTCACAACGGTGGCTTCTTCTTTGATTTTATTCGCCACGTCGGAGGCTTCCATTACGATATTAAGCACCTTTTCGGCCTCGTTGGTGGCAATGACGATTTCTTTCTCTTTAACAGCGAGTTCCTTGCGCAGCAAATCAACGCTAGCGCCGGCCTCGACGAGTTTGCCCAAGCCCGTCCGCATGCGAACAGCTAACACCTCAATCTCTTCGTGTTTCTGCACGTAGAGTATTTTGTAGCTGTCCAAAAACGAAAGGAACGTCTTCGGCGTAACAAAAGCTTGTCGTCGGAACCGCTCGAAGTAACTGGTGCACACGTCGCCGACATAATCCTGAATTTCGGATGTCATCAGAATGAGCTCATTTTTGGCGTCTGCCGTGCAAACGATCGGAAAGTTTAGCAGAATATGCTCGCTGACTTCAATGAGAGCGTCCAGCGGCCACTTGGAGAACCAATCCATCGTCACGCCCGATATCAAACCGGGGAACTTCATTGCGCGGCTGCGAAACTTATCGCTAACGGGCGAAAAGCACAAGACCACGTGCAAATTGTTCCTCGCGCGAGAAATGAAAAAGTCGTAGAGATTATCGTTCGTCGGAATGCGCTTGGGCGCAATCTTCTTCATCACCGGAATTAACTCCGATTGAATTTCGTCCAGCTCATCCTTTGCGAAGAGATTGGCAATTTCGCCCGAGCTCAACACGTTGTTCAAGTACTCCAGAAAGGTTTCCTCTTTGATGTCATTGTCGGTGAAGATAAACGTAATACCAGAACCCTCAAAGCCAGCAACTCGGTACAATATCTTAAAGTCATCCATAAGATTGCCGGCGTTGTAGCTGCGCGAGAGTTGAATTTGAAAATGTTTATAATTTGCGATAAAGCTTGCTAGCTTCGTCAAGCTTTGCTTCCCTGATCCGCCCACACCCACAAGCATGGAATTGCCGCGAGGCGTGCGTATAATTCGTGAAATAATGCACAGATGAATCATTGCATCCATGAAGAAGACCATGTCCATTTGGCCACTTCGGACGCTTTCATTGTAGCCATCCATAAATTGGAACAATCTTTCTTTGACAAACTCCCAACTCGGTATGACTTGATAAATCTTAGGCGCACCAAAGTCAAAATCCTCTGGCTCGTCGCCGGTCGCTTCAGGGGGATCCTTCAGGAAGTCGACGAAATACGTAGGTTCAGGATCAAACCAGTCCAGCTTGTCGTACAGATCTTCGTTGACGACTTTCTGGATGTTGTTGAAGAACCAAGCTCGGTCGGCTTCGCCAGTGAACCGATCGGATATAACTCTAGTGCACTCATGCTGCCAGAGTTGTAATAACACTTTCAAATCGGGCAGCTCGTCGTCGGTGATGTACGTGATGCCTTGCCATATGCGGGACAGGTCTCGCAAGTTGAAGACGTAGTGAAATTTGGCGGGCGTCGGCAGCATTTTCGTTTTCGTGTTCTGCCATACATGCCGCGTGAGAGGAATCAATCTGGGTATGAAGTCGACTATCCACTCCTTAAATCGCTCCGTACAGAAATACCCTTGGCCGATCTTGCTGAAGATTTGGTCCATGGAGCTGTTGCTTGGCAGGGTGCAGTTGAAGATGGAGTACTGCCGCTTGAGTCGGTTCGGTATGTCGTTGCGTCCGCCACCGGGATGGATCATTGCCGCCAGAAACAGCACATCAAGAATGGTCGAGAAATCGCCCGGCTTGTCCAGGCTATAGAAGCCGGATTGCTCCATCAACTGGCGCACAATTTCGTTAGTCACTTGATCTCCCCAGGCATTAATTACGGGCATATTGATGTCATCGATGAAAATTGTCAGCGTTTTGCCCGCAGGCGGACCATACGTAGTGCCGACTCTTTTGTCCACATAGGATTCAATAATTCTCTGGACCATGTTCGGAGTGGTAGCGGAGGAGAAATTGAAAGCTTTGAATAGCTCAAACTCCGGATCAAACAGCGAGGTGAATGCCTTAATCATGACAGTTTTCGCCGTCCCCTGTTCACCTATGAGGAGCACCGCCTTGTTTTGCTTGGCAATTGTTGATATCAGAAAGGCTGTGCGAACATTATCAACATTCGGTACCAGAATGCTGGCGTATTCTAGAATTTGATCGGGCGGATAGTAAAACTCCTCCACACGTTCGGACCAGTGCTGCCAGCGTCCGTTCTCGTTGACAAGATATTCGAAGATGGTCTCCCCCTCGCGTACCTTTGGCCA